>JABXWE010053163.1:0-21998 GCA_014611495.1 Limonius californicus | reverse complement strand
TAAAACGTGATTACTTTCAGTTTTTATTTTATGGGAATTTATTACGCATCCCTCTGATTTAAATTTTCTAACAATTGTTTGACACTAAATAAAGATTAATTTTATTTTTTAGCATTGAATTAATTTGATTGCTGTGGTCACAGCATGCTTCAGTTGTCTGTATAGTTGGTTGCCTACACAATAGGCGAATTTGACGCGTTTCTTTTAAAAGTATACATAGGCTATGTATACTAAAAAGGAAAATTCCCTGTATATAATATAATATATAAAAAAACATTTAGCAAATTATAATACATATATTAAATCACCGTAAGTTTGCAATTCGCCACCGAAACCATTAACGGTATGAGGAGAAATATTTACCTGTAGAAAGTTAAATAAATAATAATAATAATAATTATCAATAAGTTTCTCATAAAAATTACAAAGGAAAGGACTAGAGAAGGATAGAAATATGAAAACACGTCTTTAAGCTTTCGTGCGATTAGCATTTCTAATTTAATTTAATTTTTTGTTTAAATTTTGACTGTTCTCATTTTCAGAGTTCTGCTGTTTTTTCGTTGTTCTCTTTTTCCATTGTTCTGTATTTTCAGTGTCCTCTTCCTTCGCTGTTCTCTATTTTCATGTTCTGTTAATTCGTGTTCTGTTCTTTCATGTTCTGTTTGTTCATGGAATCAAAATAATAACTCTACACATATGATTCTACACCACCTATTTTACAAGTCACTACATTAGGTATAGTGTGGAATTTTTACACAAGGTGAAAACTTTAATTAATAAAAATTCTTGTTTATACAATATTTCTATAGAAATTCCTAAAACAAGTAGATGTTAGTTGTTCACTGGGTGCATTCCAGCGGCCATGTTCTTAGTTTGTCTTCGCCCGGAGGGGTGCAACCACCCCTAACTTTTTTGTCAAAAGGAAAGGTATGCCAAGTGACACATCGTTTGAAAGCTCATTTCAAGAGGAATACAACGCACATTTTATTTTCTAATTATTGTAGGAGATTAATTGTAATTGAAAATAAACCTACAACGTAAGTTAAACGTTGTTTAATGTAAAACATGTTCAAAATGTGCACCATGTCTTTCTTGGCAAAAAACCTTTCGATGATTAAACCCATTTGTTACATTTGTAACATTTCCGATAAGATTAGCCTGATTTCACTTCTGATACCGGACACCATTGAGAATCGGCAGTAACGTATCTGGCAAATCTCTCTGCGACAAATATTGTTAGTTGTTTATGATTAAATCTCATGCCAATTAAGATGTATAACAACGTCAAGAGAGTAGTTGCGTCTAATGCCTAATATATAAAAAATCAAGTTACAATTACGGTGAACTATGAATTATAAAATGGGTTGCATATAAACATACCTATATGTACGATGTAGGATCATTATCTTATATGAATAACCATATATATTAAAACGTTTGTAAAGCCTTGTTAATGAATATTTATAAACATAAGCTTCGCAGAAATAAAAGCTAAAATGCGAAAAAGCAGCACGCCCTTTTTACATCCTTATTATATTTAAAAAAAAGATGCAATTATTAACTGGGACAGAAACAGAAAAAGAAAAAGCGTCCCATTCAACACTAAATGCTCCAATACTTTCTTAAACTGTAACATTTAGCTATTTGTGGTCGAAGTAAAATTTGAAGACTATGGGTGGCCTACCGCAACCCTTTATCTAGGGTTGGATACAGAATAAACAGCAGGAAATAGAAAAAATTTAACAGCCCCAATATTGTCTTATTGCAGGGACATTTTTATTACGTTGCGACGGTGGGCATTTTAATTTCCTGAAAAGGCTTTGGTATATTTTAAGTTGTCATTTTTATACTAAACTTTATATTTTAAAACTTAAAACAACTTTTTGATTTAGATTTACTACTAAAACTGAGAAAGAAAACAGAAAATGGTCAGTTTTTATGAAACTTTGCAAATATTGACAGAATTGTGCCAAATATTTTTTTGGAACTTCGTAACCACATAATGTAATGTTAATTGTCTTAAACCGAAGGAAAACATCATCGTAATGATCATAATCAATGCATTAGGAATAGTCTGACTGCTCATAATGTCCACCTGCAAAGAGTTACCTGTCGGTGTTGACCAATGGCGTTTGGTAGGTGTGGTTATTGAATCTTCATTTTGTAGTCTTAAAGTTTTAGTTATGTCGCGGTAATATGTTAAGATCTGTGAAATATAAGAAGTACTTATCGGTTTGGTGTGAAATAATACATAATAAACGTTTAATTTACAAAATACTAACTACCGTGTTTATTAAATAAACATACAGTGCTTGATTGACATGTGAACTATGAAAATTAATATTCAATTAATATCATTTCTTTAAACGGCTGATTAAAATATCTATCAAGAAATAGTGCAAATTGTATAAAATAGCTTATAACTTAAGGTAAGTAATATTTTTAGATGAGTTTTTTCGGTAAATTCATATTAATGTTACATAAATACTGTTGAAATATGGATACAAATAGGTATCAATATCATTTTTCCCCAGCATTAATTATTAGTTGTAAGAAAGCAAAGGTTCGTGGAGACTTCTATATTAGACTAATTTCATTACCACTTGTTGCGAAAAATGTTTGGAGACTTCAATGCGTAATGAGGAAGCATACTGTTTAATCCTTTTACAAAAAAATATTTGAAATTTACTGAAATTCATTTTGTGATGTCATACGATTTGCATATTACTATAAATCATATTGAACTGTTGGTGAGTGCAATAAAAATATTATTTTAAACACAAGTAAATATACTTCCAGTATATAACGCTGTTTTTGAAAAACGACAAAATTATAACATATTAAAAATATTGCAAGGAAATGTAGTTATTTGAAGATTCAAAAAGTAATATAAAACGAAACGGTGGATATAATAAATATTAAAACTAAAATGCACAAGAAGAATAAAATTTCACATATACGCATATTAGGTACTATAAAATAATAAAAGTGATTCTAAAGACTTTACATGTGTAAAGTTAAGAAACAAGCGATGCTGCGCAAAAGACTTAATGCACAGTTTTGCAAAAATGCAATATATTAAATGAACTAACAAATTGCATATGTTTTCACGATCATCTTTTTCGAGATGTTTTTTAGATTTCTAGTTGTACATATTTCTACTTATACTACTAGGATATTCAAGATTGGTATTTAAGCATTTCAGTATTATTATCAAGTTCTAGAGAATTGTTTAAGTTTACAGTTTTTGAGAAGGAAAAGGGGGTTGCTTTGCGAGAATAAACATCGCAAGTTCATATTTATAAAGCAAATATCCAAAACAATTTAGTTACTAAACTAGTCAAGATAGTTTTTTTAATATAAAAGTACTATTACAAGGTTTCAGGAAGAGTCAAGATGACTTTTTAAACAAAAAGGTATTATTTCAGGGTTCTACTAGAATAGTCAGTGTGGTTTTTTAAACATTTACGTATATTATTAGAAGTATTACTACCATAGTCAGGATGGTTTTCTAAGCATTTAGGTATTATTATAGGGTTCTATCAACTAGTTAAGTTTAAAGTTTTTAAAAATGGAAAGGGGTCACTGCTTTGCGCAAATAAAGTTTAAACATCGCAAGTACATGCTTATAGAGCAAGTGCTCAAAACAATTTAGTTACTAGGATAGTCAAGATGGTTTTTAAAACATATAAGTAATATTTCAGGATTCTACTAGAATAGTCAAGATAGTCAGGATGTTTTTTTAAACATTTAGGTATTATTACAGGGTTCTATGAATTAGTTAAGTTTAAAGTTTTTGAAAATGAAAAGGGCTCACCGCTTTGCGAAAATAAAGTTTAAACACCGAAAATACATCTTATAAAGCAAATACCCAAAACAATTTAGTTACTAGACTAGTCAAGATAGTTTTTTTCATATAAAAGTTTTAAACAAGGTTTCAGGAATAGTTTTTAAACAAAGAAGTATTATTTCAGGGTTCTACTAGAATAGTCAGTATGGTTTTTTAAACATTTATTATTATTATCATTAGAAGTATTACTACCATAGTCACGATGGTTTTCTAAGAATTTAGGTATTATTATAGGATTCTATCAATTAGTTAAGTATTTGAAAATGGAAAGGGGTCACTGCTTTGCAAAAATAAAGTTTAAACATCGCAAGTAGGTATATACTTATAAAGCAAATGCCCAAAACAATTCAGGTACTAGAATAGCCAACATAATATAAAAGTATTATTACAACGTTCCGAAAATAGTCAATATTTTTTTTAATATTTAAGTGTTGTTACAGAGTTCTATTAATAAATTTAATTTAAAATAATTGATAACCAAAGGGGGTTCTGCGATTAAATAATTTATACTTTGAAAGTTGTTTTAAATAAAATACACAAAACAATTTTGTGACTAGACTAAACGTAAAACTAAGCTGTTGATATATTTTTTTTTCTAAATGGATATGGCTGGTATAAGCAATACTATGGCTAAGGATAAAACACTGAAGAGTTAAATTGGCAACTGTGTCTTTCAAAAAAGATTCTCATCATGTAATTACAGCGATGAAAGTACAAAAATGCTTTCCGGAACGCAATTGCCTAAGCGCTTAAATAACGAAACACGGCAAATGTTTGATGTTGACCGTGCTTCTATCTTCCATTGACCACTATCCATCATCGGAAGAGTATATAAAAAGCACAGATTTCACTGAGAAACCATTTTGGGTTGGTTTCGATTTCATTTTTTTGTTTTAGATTTTTACAAATAATAAACTATTATTATTATTAAAACTGATTTTAAACTGGACTTTTACACTTCTAAACTCTTTTCCGAATCAGTATACCCCTGTGTAATTATAACTATAAATTATAGTTTCGTATTTTTGTTACTTTTCAGTCTTCGTTATAATTAATCAACAATTGACCTAATTACTTCTCTTTAACTATCTTTATATTTACAATATTTTCCTCGACAAACATATCTAAATGAGCCGTTAGAACAGTAACTTATCGGTGCCACTATAGTATACGGTCTATCGTTAGATTGCGGTCTACCGTCGCATTACTGCTGCAGTTTGCGGTATATATATTTATGGTTATATTGTATTTTCAGCGACCAGCAAATCTGGTTTCATTAACTTGGATGGGGCTATCTATAGTGCCTACCATCTTCCCTTTTCTGTCACAGAAAACGATAACACTGCATACTTTTCGGCACATATTGTACCAATCCGTGAAGAAGAAGAACACGACCTCCAGAATATTGCAAAGGCTGAGCTTGGAGTTTAATTTGTTGTTCATACCCGTATAATGGAAAAACTCGTTGTCTCTTCGAACTGACCGTGTCACTTGACATCTCATCTCGTCTACTCTTCTCTTACATAACATCCCCATATCGATGACACGGTTCTGGTTCATCCAGAAGTTCATGTTCCCGTAAAAATGAAACTGGGGTGTCCTCGCTTAAAATAACGATTCTGTAGAAATCTTTCAGCAACATTGTTGTTTCCGGATTATGATTACTGTATCATCACGGTCATTATACTCGACTCTCTTCGGATTTTTCTTATTTATTGAAATATAAAAGTGCAACTGCCTTTTTGTGCTTAAAACCCCTACTATTCAATACTACATAATTTTCTAGAGTGTCACGTTTTACTGAACCTTCATTTCAAATGTCTAAATTTAAAATGGCAGGTCGCCGTTTTCGCATTGATACTAACCTCAACAGTTTTCGTCTGTTAAAATTCTGCTGTGCAAATGCTTAAAAACTGCTTAAACTTAGATCACCAGTTTTTGAATAAACGGCCATTACACAGTCGGAGTTTAAAAAAAATCGTGAGCTTATTTTTAACGCTAAAGATTACGGGAAAAAAGTATTCTATTTGAATCAAAACGCCCTAAGGAATTTCCTGTTCATGTTTCTAACTTCGCTTTTGTGAAATTTTTTAATTTCAGTTTTCAACACAATATTTGTATAGCGTCATGTCAAATTTCATTACTGTGGATGTAGTAATTTTTGATCTGCCTAAAATACCACGGAAACCCACCCATAGCTCGACATTTCGTAAAAACTACTTAGTAAGTAGTAAGTAAGTAGTAAGTAAAAATTTTTTTTATAATCGTGCAGTTGCCAAAGGCAATTGTATAATTCCCATCTTACTCAGCTTATCCCGGCTCAGCACATTTCGTGCTATTCACGTGCCTAACATGCCCCACCTTTGAAAACCCCATGCTACAGACACCACAAACACCCTGGGAAAGTGCAGTGCTCAGGATTCGAACCTGAGTGACTTTGGTAGAATAACTCCGCAGCCAAGCGCTGCGACCACTACTCTACCGCGGTTTCCGAAGGGCAACCTTTCCTAGTTGTGCAACCAAATTATTATTCTCTCCAAGTCTCCAAGTTGTTACTTCTTATTTCATTTATTTATAATATAATATTGTGGTATAAAGCGCTACTTTGGCAGTTTTAAATGCTATGCTAAATCCCCGATTATTGCTATAAGCTATTTCGCGTCTTATTTTTATAATTTTATGAAAATTAGAAATTGTTAATTTAAATGCTAGGATGTTTTTGAATTGTATTATTGTATGACATTTTTAATTATTATAGACTGAATAAATACTAAACTTAATAAAAATTCTAAGATTTGTAAATTGTCAGGGTAAATGTTAAATATTTATAATATTGCCTGAAACTCTTAAAATTCTCAGGATACGTATGAAATATAATTAATGAATTATTAGTATAAATATTATGATAGGCCAAATCGACAAGTAAACAAATCAATAAAAATACTGCCAATCAACCAAGACCTACCTTACTGGACAGCCACTGGCTTCGACTTCTAAACTTGATGACAAATGAAATAGTTTTAAAATTCTATATTAAATTTTGAATAGAGATTGTTAATTTCTATTGTGAAATTGGTCTTTTGAATTAAAATATCTTAATCTCAAAACAATATTACAAGGAAAACTTCTTTCGTATTCTAGCGTATTTTCCCCTATTTTTTAATACTAAATTTTCGGCTGGACGGGTTTTGGCATCGTTGAGAACACACCATGTTTACTCACACCACGAATCCGACTAACTTCGCTGAGATAGATCAGGGCCGGATCAAAACTAGTACAGGGCCGATTCCGGCCCGCGGGCCGGCGTTCCCCATATGTGATTTAAACTACCAGTACCAGTATGGCTAGTCCAGTGAAAGAATCCAACATGAAAATGAAATATTCGCGAACAGAGTCGACGTGCGTGCCAGACGAGACCTTAAACTCCTTAAAGTACCGGTACTGCTGTTTTGAGTTCTTTCAAAACGTTTTTATAAATTCTCACGCAATACAGTACTTTTGGTTTTGAACATATGGCAGTTTCTCCTTTGTTACATAGCAAAAATATTTGCAACTGAAAACAGCAGAACTACGAATTTTAGATTTCATCCAAAGTTCTTGCCCTGTTGTCGTTTATTCAACCAGGGGTGAAAAGGGCCAACGACGAGCAAAGGGTTGGAAAAAGCACCTAAATGATCATTTCATATTTTTGTCATTCCATATTTCTTCTTCTTCTTCTCCTTCTTCTTATTGTTAGGACGATGTCCTGTTTTCTCCATTTTCACCTCGTTTCAATATATGGGGTGGAATGACTCATTATAGGTCTTGAGATGCAAATTTGTGTCTTAATTAAAACACGGAATGGAACTTACAAACTCTGGCCGTTTATTCATGATTATGCAATATATTACTTTATAAGAAACATCCCAGTACATTTCCATACTACGAATATGGGAAAGTAAATAGCGGAAATGTACAATTGTAATTAAAAAACTGGACCAAACGATTTACTTAGATTTTCTTAAACATAATATCCCTTGCTTAACATGTAAGTAGTATTCAGCGTCGAGGAACCACTTCTTTTGAAATTTTTTAAAATAATGCACTACTTAAAACAAACACTAACCTTTACTGGTATGAGAGTTAAAATTAATCTCTAGAAAAAATATTATTTAAAATATTAACCAAGATTATCCATAAATACTGGACTTAATAAAGATACAATCTATTATAGCTATTATTATTATTATTATTATTATTATTGTTCCCCTAGGCCCCATAGGAATAATAGTATAGGGTGTGGCTCAAGCCCACCAGACAGGAGTTCCAATGGCTTATGGCACTGTTCCTCAATTTTTTACTTTCGCGGCACACCTATAGGTAAAGTCGTAGAAAAATAAACTTCTAAATACATAAATACAAAAATTAATTTCAAGAAAACTTTATATTGGACACCTTTTCCCATACAAAGTGGTCTTGAAATAGTTGGTCAAACTTTGGGAGCCAGTTTTCCGCACCAAAACAAGAAAAAAAGTTACATAAACCTTAGTCCGAAATTGCTTCGTTACGGAGTTACAGCATTCTAAAGGGAGATTTGTCCGATCACTTTTCTGCATATAATTATGGTAATAGTTGGACCAATGTTTTAAAATTTTATGTGTAAAACTTACTCATCAAGGTTAAATATTAGAGCCTAATTTAATAAAATAAAAAAAAAGGTACCCCTGTTAGAAATAGATAAACTCAACCGTTTTCGAGATAATTGAAATATCATGAAATTTCGAGTTGCCGTGAAAATTTGGAAATTTTGTACTATATGAATTAAATTCGCAGCATAGATTCAGGACAACAAAACAATAAAAAACACTCATATAAACATTTGTCCGCAAACGCAATTCAAGGTACAACTCATTTAGTGCTAATAAGTAAGATTATGTTTAGATAAAGCATTTGTTGGGTTGTACCTTGTAAACTGAAAGGTTGCCTACCAATGTTTATATGAGTTTTTTTATTGCCTTGTTGTCCTGAATCTATGCTACGAATTGAATCCATGTAGTTAGTACAAAATTATTCCATTTAGTTATTCAACCATAGTGAACTGTTGTTGAACTGGCTTAATAAGAATTAGGAAAATTCCAAACTATCACGGCAACTCCATTTTTCATAATAAATGAATTATCTCGAATACGGTTGGGTTTATGGACTTTTAACAAGAGTAGTACATTTTTTGAACATTTTTTCATATCGAATAAGACTGTATTGTCAAAAATACAAAAAATATAACAATGTAAAGATATTGTAGAAAACAGTTCCTAATCATCCTACTTGAGACGTCTCTAGTGCACTTATTAAAACGAAACTAGGTTCTAACCTACAACCTTGATGAGTAAGGCATTCACAAATTTTAAAACAATGGTTCAACTATTACCATAAGTACAGGCAGAAAAGTGATCGGACAAATCTCACTTTATAATGTTCTAATTCCGTAACAAACCATTTTCGGACTAAGATTTATACGAACTTTTTTTCTTGGTTTGGTGTGGAGAACTCGCTTCCAAAGTTTGACCAACTATTTCGGGACCACCCTGTATATTTCATTGAAATCGGTTAAGTTCACAAATCTGTGCAGTGGCGTTCCAAAAAGGATTTCGCTAAATATTGTTGTGTTAAGGCAAAATATAAACTTAAGTTAATGAGAATATGCTACCGAAAACTTTAAAATTATATTTGATTTTGCGGCTTCCTTGGAGATTTTCGCACGAATGTGCCGCGGCACTCCATTTGAGAAACACTGGCTTATGGTATCCCCTATATATTTACTCCATCACATCAGCATCCCCAATACAGTTGAGTCTGCTCTTGATGAGTGCTTTCTTTTTTTCTTTGAGTTCCCAAAAGTATATCCCGAAATATCGAAATCACTTGTGCTGAGCAGTAGCACAACATGTGCAATGGTACTTCATCTTCCTCCCTATATAGTTTGCAGAAAGGTTTTTCTACCAATATTATGACGTTGAGGTGCTTACTGAGACTGCAATGTCCTGCCATGCACTTGATGCCCTAATTTGTTTCCTGTTCAGTTCCAGAAATTATTTGTATTTAGGTCTGGGTGAATATGCGAGATTGACTCAATCCAGGAATCGCTTCCCAGTATTTACTACGTTGAGAGCTTAGTTTATCCCGCACTACCCACCTAATGGTCTGATATACTAGGCCGCAAGAGGGATCTTGGCCAACGAAAGACTCGTCCCCACCCTTTTGACTAATTCTCTTGTTTTTTTGATAGCCTTCAAAATCGTCGTGGCACCCATTCCAGAATTATTCGGTTATGTTCTGCCATGTTACTGGTCTTTCGAGACATTCTTGCTACCCTGGTGCGAAATGCCACGTTATGTAGAGCTTGACTATTAAACATGATATAAATGGGATGTTATACTTTTAGCTTGGAAAGTAAAGGAACTCAGGTTAATGTTATAGCCTTCCTCTGCTCTAGCTTCAAATATGCCTCCTCCAGTGCCGCTGTTAGTCTTTAATCCATTTGTGTACCAGATGTTCCTCTTGCTATTTGTCAGTTCATCCTTTTTCTCATCTACATCCCTTCTGGTATTATCAATCTAGAGGATTTCCAAAAATCGAAAGCATCGCTCATTCGGTCTGAATTCATTCTGATTTCGTTGGTTATTCAGTCATATTTCGCTGTAGTTTTTTTTAGGAGGATCCTGTATTCATTGATTTTTGCCCTATAGACTACTACCAAAGCCCGCAATACCACAACAAGAAGTACTGCTTTACAATTAAATACAGCCTTACGCTTAGAATATTTCTAGAAGTAAAGACCGTAAATAATAAAAAAATGAAGGACACGAAGCATTAGTATTAAAACTTAATCCTCTACATTCTGCATTGATATCTTGAAATGTTGAATTTGACTACTGAGTTTAGTATCCTACACCTTGATCCAGCATTAGGTTGTTCTTCGGTTAATTGTAGAAATATGTGATAGGTGACAGTTGTTAGGCTTACTGAAATTGTGGCTAGCAGGAATCAATGTAATTACTCTGCTGGAAGTAATACAATAAATATTTTACAGTTAAGATTAAACTCCAATAAAATGCATGTGAAAAGTCCCTGAAATAGGTACTTTAATAGTATCTGTAGTGCAGCTAGTTACTTAAAAAAGTACTTGTAGTGGCAACGAGCTGCAAATAATTGTTCGAAGTAGTTTGTAATATAACTAAATACCTTTTAAAAGTAGCTTTGCCAACACTGACAATATTTTTTGAATTTAGATATCTTTTGTTTATAATATTCTAAAAAGTAGTAAAGTTTATTTTTACTTCCAATAATATATTCCATATCTTCGATTCTTTGTTAAAAGCTAGCACCCCTTGGGGATTATAATAAAAGTATACATTTTATTTTTAATGAAACGGTTTAACAAGTACAAATTGTACTGTACTATTTTGAAATAAATGATATATTTAAAGCACGTTTTTGAGAATTATAGTGGTAGTATAGTGGTATGTGTGGTGGTAGCTCAGTTAGTAGAGCACTCGCTTTCTGAGCAAAACATAGCGTATACAAATCTTGTACTGCAACCCACAACACCGTTGGATCTTAGTGATAAGAACCTTCTCTGGAATTTATGTCGTTTGATGTTGACGTTAAATTATAGGTCCTCCGTGATTCTACCTTAGCGCTAAGGAGAAACACGTGGCAGAAAAGAGACCGATGGCCAGCAGTAGGACGAAGAAGGTGATGACGATGATGATTTGTACTAACTAGTAGAGTACCTGATACAATTGTAATAAACCATGCTTTAATCGTACACCCTGTTTATTCGATACTAAGCTGTTTTGGCATATCTATATTTAAGCAAATATTTTTAGGCCATAGAATGTGCCTTTAAATTGTGTAGTAACTGTGTTAATCAATTCTATAATACCGACAACGAAGGTACTAATTAGGTCAATACAATCTTTCCACGTGGACAAACAAAAACCATCAATAACTGAATTTATCATTTTGAGGATCGACCCCGTTCCCTTGAAAATTCCGGGTCATATGACATTTTTTCGACCATATGTTTGCGTTCCTTGTTTCTGCGGATCAAATATCTAAGCAAATACATACATAGTTTAAATCTAATTCCAAGGTAGATACATAAATGACGTCATTTATTTATCCTGATTTTAAATCAACAGGGATTTATAGTTTTAATGAAAAGAAAGGTCAGCAAAAATCGTCATAACAGAGTACCAGGTACGCTAAGTTTTAGGCACCGCATGTGTGTATCTATCCGGCAGCTATGTAATATTTGCTGAAAAAATTACTGACAATCATTATGGATGCTGAAGAGATCTCGATTTTAATGATATTTGCTAAACGTCACGGTATGGTAATAAACTCACCTTAATGGTTGCACATTACCGCTTATTGGCTAAATTTACTTGCTGGAAGGTGGTGCATTTGTAGGATCGCTGTTTACAGTTAGAAAATTATTTTTGAATCCTAAGTTCATGCAAATAACAGTTTTTGCAGAATTACACTTGCTTACGCATTTCGTTCCCAAATGACTCACATTCAGTATTTGCCGACGCTGCTTCCAAATTATTTCAGAAACTAATTTCATGTTCTAGGTATAAAAGAAACTAAATGGCTCAACATATATTATCAGCAGTGGAATCGGAAATATCATCCGGGAAAATTAAAGGTGACCCTACTGAAAGAGACTTAAGCGTTACTTTGGACGATCGAGACCTATGGGTGCGTTTTGAGCGATTTACAAATGAAATGATCGTTACTAAAAATGGACGGTAAGTAAAATCGAAATATTTAATTTGCATCAATTTTCATCAGAAAACCACAAGAAAGTAAAAGTGTTGAAAATATTTGTAAAACAAATTCATATAAATAATACTTCATTAACGTATTTAGAAACTATAACGTACTATAGAGTGTTATTGTTATATAATTAACAGGTAAATGACAAATCTTGTTAGGTTAGTTGCTAACTGCTTTAATAGCTTCATTTTTAGAAGGTTGTAAAAAGCATGCGTACCTGTATATCTTTAAAATGGTTTACTCTCTGTATTTTCGACCGTTTAATATTTTGTTCTTAAAAGAGTTACCAAATGAAATGGTTTGCGTATTTGATCAAGTCAAATGGAACATTTCCCAAATAGAAAACTGCTTCTTTACCATCATTACATAAAATTTTATGTTACAGGCGAATGTTTCCCGTAGTCAAAGTATCAGTAACAGGTCTAGATCCAAAAGCTATGTACACCGTTCTTTTAGAGTTCGTCCAAATAGATAACCACAGATGGAAATATGTGAATGGCGAATGGATACCAGGAGGAAAGGCAGAAGTGCCACCTTCTAACGCCATCTACATCCATCCTGAATCTCCAAACTTCGGTGCACACTGGATGAAAGAATCTATATCGTTCGCCAAAGTAAAACTAACAAATAAATGCAACGGTAATGGACAGATAATGTTGAATTCCTTGCATAAATATGAACCAAGAGTGCATTTAGTCAAAGTGGGAACTGAACAAAGGCGCATCGTAACGTTTCCGTTTCCGGAAACGCAGTTTATTGCCGTAACTGCTTACCAGAATGAGGAAGTTACAACGTTGAAAATTCGATACAACCCTTTCGCGAAGGCTTTCTTAGATGCGAAGGAGAGGCCTGAAAGTGTTTTCAATCAAAGAGATTATACTCCTACTTATGGGCAGCAACAAACGCCACAGTATCCTCAATGTAAGTCTAACAACACTTCCTCCATCTCAAAAAATTATAACATATTTTCAGATGGTTCTTGGCTTTTACCTCATCAAGCTGTTTATCCAGCCGTAACAGCAACCGTTCCATTGGCAGCATGTGAAAGGTATCCTTCCAAAGCATCCTTAAGAAGCAGTCGTTTTTCTCCATACCCTACAATTCAACAAAGAGGAAAGTCTGCATCAGTATCACCTCCTCCAAATGGTACAAACTCGTTAAGTTTTTTTGATCATGTAATCAATCAAAATGTTTTAGTGTATATTCCACCTGACCACGTGCAACAACCTCCAGCCTACACATCATCAGCGCCATCATCCTACTCGAGTTGGTCAGCGGTTCAGCAACAAACTCCTTCATCCGTTATTAGTCCAGCTATCAACTGCTGGTCTCTCACCTCTAGTCCTCCACCTCCACATCAAATTTCCACACCGACCTCTCCAAATCAATCACCAACTCATCAGGTTTACCAGCACACTCCAATAGCAAGCATCACCAATATAACCAACATATCTTATCCGACCTATTATAACCAAGATGTTACCTACGCTCATTATCAAAACCCCGAATATATACCTCTGTTGAATTCTGAAATAAACTACGCTTCAGTCGGAAATGGAGGAGACCGAAATGCTTATCAGGAAGACGGAAGTTTAGAAAAAGTTGTGAATTATGAAGAAGCTAGTTCCACGCAGAATCAATCACAATCACCAAGTTCTGCTTCAGATTCTAGCACCCCCGTTTTGCGCTTTGCTCTTAGTTGATAATTTTTATTTCTAAATTTAAAGATATGATGTTACGGTTTAAGGAAGAAAATATGATGTTGGCTTCTATGGACTGAAATGAATTGATATGTTTTTACTGATAAGGCTTAAATAAATTAAACTATGCATGTTTGATATGAATGGGTCAATAATTATGTTCAGATATTTTTAATTTCATCATCTTAAACCTAACTAACGTAAAGAATAATAAAGTTACAGGAAAATCCTTTGCAAACAAGTATAAAAATATGGCACAATTATAAATCAATAGCGATACTATAAGAAAGCAAAGGATCTGGTCGCCCTGAAATTCTAAAAGGATAGAAGACCAGAATTTTGCAAATTCATTTTATACAGAATTTTTATGAGAGACAAACAATACTAATACTTACTATTATTATGCATACAATATTAAAATGAAAATCTATTAAAAGCTCAGTAGTATCAAAAAGAATATAAAACACCTTGCATATATGCTCTGTGATAAATTATCGTATAATAACATTCATCTCAAATACAAAAATCTGCATAAGTTGAACATTAAAAAAGAAGTAATATTATTTAATAAATACAATCATTATTATTAATATTAAATTAATTACATAATAATATAATAACATTACCAAATGACGTGTTATTCTGTTAAAATACATGTTGAGCAGCAGAGGGCTAATAAAACCTATTGACATTATTAAAATTATAAGAACTGCTTTTAGTTGTATTTGCATACCTTATAAATGATGAATCACTAGCTGAACGATGAATTGGTCATTGAATGTTCAGAAAATTATTCTAAAACTATTAAAAACTGAGTTATTTCTATACATTTTCTGTAACTCAATTTCACGTGCACTAAAAATGTTAAAAATTCATTATACTCACTTTAATGAACCAAGTAACTTTAAGTATGTAAAAGTTAGAAGATACTTGAATAACTTAAAATTACTTAAAATGGGGAAAATATTATTTCATGATATTGAACAGCTGAAGGTGATTTGTATTTTATTGGATGATCTCTTTATCAGTGTTTCGTATGTTTACAAAAATACGAAGACAAAGTACAGCAAATTTTAATTTACTAAAAATGTCCTTAATTGTGAGTAACCAAATTTTTAGAAAGTACACTTAAAACGATGCTCATTTGTATTAGGATTTGTACGATTAAAAAACATGTTGAATTATAAGCACTACAAATAATATAAATATTGATTCTAAATAGAAATATTTCATTGAATAATAATAAAGAGATACAACAATGAATGAAGCAATAAATACAAACCCTAAATATGGAGTTCTACGAAGACAATGAACTTTCCAAAATATGCCTCTCAGCTTCCTTCCTTCGTACTCGACACGAATGTAGGAGTCTTCTGTTTTGTTTTTTATGAAAAACATCATTCATTCCGAACAAAAGTATAGATTTGGTCAAATTCAAATTCGGTTTGAAATTCATGAATGCAGCCAATATGGTATAACTGAACGTCGCCCAAGATATATTCCTGAAACATGGCTCAAAATGGCAACACTGCAAAGAATTGACAGCTCGTTATGTTGCGGTTTTGACGTTTCGAGTTAAAAATGGCTAGTGTGGGGTTCAGATGGCTGGATATTTTGGAAAAAGAATTTGACAAAGCTTTTGTAGATTTAGATTTAGCCATAGGTATGTGCTATGCGAATATTCTATAATTACATTTTTTTAGATTTGCAAAGTAAATACGTAAAAACTGATCTACTTGGTTAGGCAAACAAGCATGATTTAATTTTCATTTAGATATTTTCCTGCATTTCCTGTATTCATAAAGCTATTTTTTTGCGTTTTCGTAATAAATACCTTTTGAGTGTTGTGTATTTTTCAAGTTACTTTATTGAGTTGCAATTAGGCAATGTAGAGTAGAAATCCAAATATTGAATTGAATTTTTCTTTTAAGTTCAGTTTATCAATATGCTAACACCCAATGAACCATTCAGTGACTAATTGGAATTTTACTATATAAGAGATAGTGAAGTTAGAATTCTTTAAGAACGGTAATATAAAACTGTTAACAGGGGAATTGGATTCCGAGGAGCCCGATGTTGTATACAATGTGCGGCAGAAGTTATGCACCCTCAGCTCGTGTTTTGCTCAACTTACGCACAAAGCACAAACAATTTTTCAGAACAGTGCGAAAATTGAGGTAATTAAACAAATATACATTTAAGGTAGTTCATAGCTGCAATAATCTATTACAGGTTTTTTTACAATTGCATTAATTACCACTATTAAAGTTTGAATAATTATAGCTTGACATTAATACAACTACAATCCTACAAAGCTGCAATTAAAAACCTGAAACTGTAAACTCAAATTTACGATTGAGTTTGCAATTACACACAATCATTGATATAAAATTATTTATAATTTACTACAGCAGAAAGCAAAGCTGAATTAACAATTTTATGCAGTAAGCGATTGATATTAAACTGATCATTTTACAATAAGTTTCCACAACCTAACAACAAAAAAATTAGTTTGATATCAATTTATAATACAAAATAATATGCTAAGGGCTAAGCTAATGATATTCGTGATTTGTATATTCAAACTCATTGTTAATTTCATTTGAATCCTCTTCTAATGAATTTAGAGGGTAAGTTTCATCAGTTATGCTTTCTTCTCCATCTGAAACCGATGTTTGACCAATCATTGAGAGATTTATTGTAGAAGCATCTGTTCTATCTTCAACCCCATTCATAGTGATTTGCTCTTCTGTCCAGTTTTCTGTCGTTACAATTTCGGTTGGTTTTTCAGTTTTCTCCAAAGTATGATTTTCTCCAGTTAAATTTAAACCTAATATACTCAAAATATCTGGTGTTTTAGTTGTAACTGTTGTACCCAATTTTTCGGTTGTGAAGTCTAGTTCTGTAGATGTTGTATCTAACAGCTCCTGTTGGTTTTCTTCCATATCTCCACCATCATTTTTTGGAAAATGATAAGATGTTTTAGTGTTGTTTACATTTAAGCTTACATTTTGATTGGTTTCAGCTGGTTTTTGATATCGTACGTCAATATCGTACGACTCGATATTTTCATCATTGTAGTTTGTAGAAGTTGTAGAATCATCGTTGGTTAAATTAACAGTGATATTTGCACAATTTAAAGAGGTTTTAGTGCCATCATTACTTCTCACATCAATCACATCAATGTAATTGGGCAAGCATTCATTTGTAGAATTTTTTAAATTATTTGCAGGAATTACATCAACAGTATTGTTTATTAAAGTACAATTTGGGTTTGGATTGATCGCAGAATTACTTCTGACATCAATCAGATCGATATAATTAGGCAAACAATCTTTTGTCAAAATATTGGTATTGTTTTTAGTTTCATTTTGCTTCACTGTAATGTATTGAGTGATATTTATCTTGCCACAACCAGTACTTTTATTTTCATCTGTACATAATAAAACAATGTTTTCAATTTCATCTCCACTGGCATTGAAACTTTTGGACAAATTGCTTTCTATGGTATATGGAAAGTCATCATAAGAATCAACAGACCCTTCAGGGTTTGGATTTTCTCCAAATATTTCTAGAAGCAATTTTGGTATTTCTTCTTTATCCTCAATATTAGTGTTGTTTTTTCTGTTTGTGTTATTAGTTCCTTCTGTGCTTTGTATGTAGTCATTTAATTTTTTTCCAAAACGATGTGCTATAACATCAATGTTGTATTTATTGAAAAAGTAGTCCAGATAGGATTTATTGATTTTCATTTCAATGGTAGTTAAAATATGATAAATATTTTTTATAAATTCCAGAGTTTGTTGCAGCTTGGTATTAGTCGAAGAATTATTGCTGTGAGATGCATTTAAAATCGTACTGATAAAATTATTTGTTGAATTAATCTGCGATAAAGTTGTATGCATTTGATGATGTCCTTCGGTTAGTTGTTGTTGTAAGCCCTATAAATTAATTAATTTAATTTCATATTATACAGGAAATTAAAAACAGATATCTTGGAAGATTCTAAAATATTACTTTTTGGAAGTGGAATGTCTTGCTTCGTATTGAAGCCAGCACTTTACTATGCGAATTTAAACTGTTGTCTCTGGTAATTATTTTTAGAGCAAAATAAGTGATCCTTTGCTTAAGTAAAAAACTGTGGCTATATTATTTCAAAAACTAGCAATGTAGTAAATACAAGTTCTAATATTCAACAAACTGTCTATCTACTATTTTACTCTAAACCAATTAAGGTAGCTTATATTTACAATTTCGGTTTACATGGTAAAACCCTATGTCTTAAAGCAATTAAATCTGAAGCAACACCATGTAGAAAATGTTTAAAGAAATTTAACAAGATTTATACATTTCTAAAATCTATCGTGTAAATAAAAATGATCCAAATTTTCTAAATTATCATAAAATTTCCAATATTGTATTAGAGTTTTTATTGATGTTGAAAACAATTTTTAAGATATTTCTATGTAAGGTAGTTTTAAAAAATAACTTATGTTTACCTGCAGAGTTTCTTCAGAATTATGATGCGAATTTACAATGTCAGCTAGCATAGTATAAAAACTATCCAGTTGTAACCTTTGATTGTTTACATAATCAACGATTTCATCATTACCATCTCTAGTTTTTTGCATCAAAGCCAATAAATTGTTCGTTATGTGGTAGATACTCCTCCTTATATTTGAATCATGTGTACGAATGAGGTGCTCTAATTGTTCAATATCTTTCGGCCCCACAGATGTTCTAAAAATTGATTTTAAATTAGCCCTTTATAGGATAGAACTTTGACAATACAGGAAATGCAAATATTTTTGCTAAACATATTAAGTGGCATTATTAATAATATGTATGAACATAAACCGTTATTTTTTTTATATTCAAAATTTGCTGCCTTATTTACCAACTGTAGAATTTAAAAACCTGCCTTAGGGAAGCCAATATAAATTTTTACATATACTAATTATGGCTTCTGTATTTGATATTTCAACATAAGTGTAAGTTGGAAACCCATTATAATCTTCTATACCGCAACAAAACAGGAAATTGTCACTCATAATATTAACCATTTCAAATAAAAAATCTTTACTTTGGATTTATTTCATGGAAAAAGCTATGCTTTGAAACTAAAGTAATTGAAAATCATGTTTATTATTCAAAGTGTCAAACTAATTTTTTGCTTAATCAGGCATTTTGATGCGTTTGCTGAGTCTGTTTCCATAAGATGTGTTTATCGTCCACGAGAGGGGTTAATAAGAAATGGGAGGTAACCATACCCTTCACAACACATTACTGTCTACACTCCATCGCGATCAGCATTAGATAGCCATCAAACTTTTGGACTATAATATCTAAAGCTTGACTCTCTTACTACTGAACCATCCCAACTCTTAACATTTAGATACGGTTAAAAATCTGTAAAATTAAAATTAATTTTACAATTCGAATAATAAACATGACTTTTGAATGTTTCAGCTTCAGCACATAGCTCTTGTCTATAAAATAATTCAAGCGAAATGTAATTTGAATATCATGAGAGACTTGGTAATTTATTGTTTTGTAGATTGCTAGGAGTTTATGAAAGGCTTTTCAATATGTACGTACTTTAAATAATAATTACAGAAGCCAAGATTATCGTCTACAAATTTACATTGAATTTGCTAGGCCACTTTTTCAATTCTGCACCTGTATGTAACTCAATGCAGTTATGTAAAAAGTTACACATAATTTCTACAATACAAACCTGCACTTATTTGCAAAATTGTATTATCTTAATATAGCGTCTATAATAGCGACCAATAAGCATTCTACAAGTATTAGTTGAAGATTAACCAAATAGATTTTTGAATGTTTGGTGCTTCTAAGAATACATAATACAGTATATGGAAAATGGCACCAGTACCAGTAATGACTTAAGCCTTATTGTTTTTTGGCAAATATGCTAACTTAAACCCCAATTGTTATATGAAAAGAACATACAAAATACCACCACGTATAAACCGAAATTCGTAAAACAATGTAAATAGCAAATAATTTGAATATTACTGGTAAATGTTAATTTTAACCTCAAAATCTGAATTTATATAATTATATTCATACTTAATTTTATAGAAATATTTTATGGTTTACCATTGTACAAAAATTACTTTGGTGGTTAATTTATCAAAATAAAAGTTCATTATTTATATTTTTAAACCAGAAGCACATGACTGTAAATTTGTACCACGTAAGTACTTACATTTCAAATTACTGATCACGTTTGTACTTACACAGAAGCATTAGATAAGGATCGCTTTGAATATGTATACAAGATGTTTAGACTACTAATAGCCAGCTAATTAACTCAAAACTCATAGATACCTTCATAAAAATTGTAGTGTATGGGTTACAGACTATGGCGGACTTGACAGTGCTACTCGTTTTTTATCTTGATACTTTTTAGAAGATTTTTTAATCACGTATCCATGTAGGTCTTTCTACTATTTATTTAGAGTATTTTTCTCTTTGTTGTGGTTAAAATATTATGCGATTGCATATTTCTTTCAAGTATAGTTGTGATTTACAATTCATGGGTGTTCCATGAAAACAAAAGTATGTAAGATTCCTTTTATTACATTTATTAATTCTAACATTTTAAGCTAGTAGACGTATGTATACATGATGTATCATTTAAAACAGCAAAGTAGCATGTAATTTCTCCAAATCTTCAGATTTTTCAAAAACAAAACATAATGTAATTGTATCTGCCATGATCTTTTACCTTCACAGTGTAATTTGTACGAAGATATCTATATCTATAGTATACAGGGTGTTCCTTAATGACGTGCTAATATTTCAGGGTGTGATTCCTCAGGTCATTTTAAGAAGAAAAGTTCATATAAACATATGTCCGCAACGGCTTAAATTTTCTGCTACACGGTGTTGAAAAAAATTTTTTTTAAGCGTTATTTTTTATTATTTCCGAAACTACTTTAGATATTATTTTCAATTTTGGTATGTGTTAATAGGATATAAAACCACATATTTTAGTTAGAAAAGTTATTCTATTGCTCCACCAGTGGCGTCCCTGCAAACATGTCCCCTGATATTTTTTACAAAAAAAGTGGTACGCCAATAATATTTTTTCATGTGGATATTTTTTCTGATTAGCCTGGTCAATTCTACATGAAAACGGTCTCTTGCATTTTTCTCGTCAGACGCACCATTCTTGTTAAAATAATTAAACTAAAATTGCTTCATTTAGCAGTATTGGCGAAAAATTTTTGAACACATACATCTAGTTATCTTGGAATAATGACGTTCTTACAAACATCATTTTCAAAACAATACTTGTTGACATAAAGTAATGTTTTGTTTAAAAAACGACATCATCGTATTATTTCTAAGATTGTTAATGTTTCATTGTATTTATTTTATTTTTCCGCCGTTTTTATTCGAATATCTCAGAAAATATGGTAAATTATACGAATGCAGAAATGGCGGTAATGCATTACGTGTATGGTCTCGCAGACGGTAATGCAACAGAAGCCAGACGTATTTATCAGGAAAGATATCCTGATCGTGCCTTGCCAGATAGCCGAACCTTTTCGAATATTCATGGCCGTCTTAGTGAAACTGGTTGTTTCCATAAA
>JABXWE010053161.1:0-32614 GCA_014611495.1 Limonius californicus | reverse complement strand
CTTTAAGAATATTTCTCGTGGTTGTGTAAGACAAATCAATGCGCTGTGAAAGACGTCGAAGTGAAGTTGAGGGAGCTTCAGCCATTATTTGTCTAACATTTTCCAGGACGTCTGGTGTGCGTTCTGTAGGTCTACCGCTACCATTTCTGCCTGTAACACCACCTGTTTCATCGAATAATTCCACAGTGTGCCTTAGAGCATCGTAAAATCGAATGTATTCAACAATTCCAAAATGGTCTGTAAAATCGTTGAAGCATTCCTGGATCGAATACCGTCACTCGGTAATAAGCTTTTACCATAAATATTTTATGCTGCACTGTGAAATTCATTTTTGAATAAATAATTGAAGCTTCTTTATTTAATTATTGGCAGCTATGCTGTTACAATTTTCATATTGTCAGATTCTAAAGCTTAATATAGACGGGACAATCCCTAGGCTACTGCAATTGACTTTTTAAAAAAGCACTCTGTACATCAACCTAATATATATTATAAAATCGTGATAGAATTCTACATTATCGACAGTCGACAGTCGATTATTGTGACAGTTTTTCCACAAATGTCGATGTAATTTGCCCCAATTTGCCCATGCTCACAGATAGAATTATGAACAAAATTTTGTACAAAATTCTGTTCCGTGTAATTTTTTTTTTATTAGCCCGCAGTATTCCATTGTTGGGCATGGGCCACCCCCATAAGGGGGGGTTGTTGATCTACTCTCCCATAGTGATCAATCCTCGTGGGCAGGGCCGGATTTAAGAGTATGCCGCCTATAGGCTAAAGTCCATTTGCCGCCCCCTCTATAGTTCATATTTGCTTAATACATTTGTTTTATACAACAAAATGATAGAGTTCATTGGTGTTTTCATCTTTTTTAAACATAAAGTTCATTTAGTTTAGATAACACTACAATTTTAATGGTTTACATAATAAATTATATAATCAAATTAGTTTTCTACTTGTTTTTTTTACTTACTTCTTTTAAGATTCGTTAAAAAATGATATGGGTACCGAAGTTAATTAATTTGTTCTTGGAGATCAGTGATCACTATTTTAAACACATTTTATATTTTAATGCTAATGACTATCTTTTGCGTAATTGCAGAACTGTGTTCAATTTGAATTATGTTGTCCTACACGGTGAAATGAAATTACACAAAATGTAGTTAATTACTGGTTTATTTGTTGAAAAATATACAAACTTCTCTAAAACAACTCACCCCACGTAATCTTCATGTTCAAATTTACATAACTTTCTTACGAGATTTCTTAATGGCAAACTCGATAATAAGGTCCTCATATGGAAGTGTTTTTGTTGTATTTGCCTCAATACAAAGTAATGAAAGTGAGTTTAACCGTATTTTGGAAATACTAGTTCGCAGATAGTTCTTAACTCTTCTAAGGCAGGAAAAACTGCGTTCTTCCGCGCAATTTGTAGCAGGTATGCACAAACTTATCCTTACAGCAATGTCAAAATTGGGGTAAACATCTCGTAAGGAATTACACCTAAGAAATTTCGAAATTCCTTCCAACGATTTATCAGATGGGTGATCAATACCCATAGCACAGTGCTTTTGAAAGTGGATGTACTCTTCAGTGAAATCCGAATCCAAATCATTTGTGTAGACGTGATAAAGGTTGGTGGCCTCTTTCCTCAGTTCCTCTTCCATATCTGTATTGTTATCACACAACTGAGTTAAGAAGTAGAATCAGTCTTAAAACTCGTCATAGGCCATTTTTCTTTTCTTGAATTCACAAACAAAAGAGTCTATAATTGGTAAAAACGTGTTTATTTTAAGGTCATCTCTGCCAGTAAGATTAACTTCTCCGCTTCGGTCTTCGTCAGGCCAAACTTTTCTTTTTGGCTGTCTTTTATTGTCTTTTTCATAAGATGTAGTTTTGGTTATATCCATGGCCAATTCCTCAAAGTAATCAAAGTTGTTTCTCTGTTCCGTAAAATATTCTTCAAGAGAGCCATACAAATCTCTGACCAACAAAACATCCACAGTTCCACTTTGCATGGCTTTGCTAATTTTATGGATTCTGTGAAATACGGTGCTCCAGAAACACACCATAAACGCAGTCTCAAAACGTTCTAATCGTTGAAGTATTCCTCGGGATTCACATCTACTCGTTGCTTTTTCTGTTGTGTCATTCGAAATTCTTGTCAGAGCAATGTACACTTCTTCCCAAGACTCTCGTAAACTTTGGCACGCGTGATCTCTTGCTGACCATCGAGTAGGACACACTTTTTTAATTGTCTTCTTATTCTGATAAGATTCTTCCATAACGCTTGTTAGGCATTCCCATCGCTTTGTAGAGCACGTAAAAAATACATATATTTCTTGGAGCAACATGAAAAATGTGCACGCTTCTTCACAAGATTCTGCAGCAGATGATCCAACAAGATTTAGGGAGTGTGCCGCACACGGGACGAATAAAGCTAAAGGAGTTTTTTCTTTATTTTTGCTTGCAGACCATTAGAAAGTAGGCTATGTAGAAGGACTAAAAATATTTTTAAGTAACATGTATTCTTAAATTCCTACGGAAAATATTATTAAAGTTTGAAATACTTCATTTTAACTTTTGCATAAATTGCCAAACTGCCGCCCCTGAAAATTTGCCGCTCTAGGCTGCAGCCTACTTAGCCTATTTAGAAATGCGGCCCTGCTCGTGGGAGAGAGGCGCCGCGTTAACGCAACCTTCGGGTCACCCTGTCCGTGTAATACAGGCTTAAGCCGGTCCCAGACACATCGCAAATATTCACAAGTGCGATTATTTACGAGTATAGCCAATGTCCAGTCCTACCTCCCACACGATTCGTAGATACTTGTACAATTAACATTCGGGAGTGCTTGTGATTCAAACTCGTTATTAATCGCGAGGTTCCACGAGCTACTCAAAATATTCGCGAGCGTTGTAAATATATCCGTCGCCTCGTACTGCTACGCAATACCTAAAAATAAACTCAAGGAACAAAGCAATCGTAAGTATACACGAGTAATTGCAATGGTTCACAAATAGTCTGGGAGCTCCATGGCGAGTGCGATTACCAGGAAAAACGTATTTAATTTTCCTTTGACTCGTGTTGTATTTACCGACAACCGATGGAAATAGCCCGAGTACGAGCATACACGTAGTGCAAATGCCTTACCCCACACTACTCGCGAATGCCTGTATTTGCGAATATTCGCAATGTGTCTGGGACCGGCTTTATAATAGTCACTGTTTTATTTTACCCCGGCCGGACTAAACATCCTGTATCTATGTCGGAAAATAATTTGTGATTCTGGAGAATAAAATTCCTAATAAGTATTCTTTCTAAATTTCTGCAAGTTGTTAAGAAAAAACATTACGTGTGCAGGTAAGATACCCAAGGTATGTAAACACTAAAATATTTCACGGTTTATTTGTTTACACACGAACAACTTTAAAACTAATACAAAATATTACATAAATTTACGTATCAGCGGAAGGCAACTATTTCTAGAAGGTTTAACAATGGTTTGAAATCGGTTTTTCCGCTGAATAAGCCTAATCATTCGCCTACCATTATATAACCGAATTAAATAAATGACACGAATCCTACGAATTAACAACAATTACGAAATTACGACGTTTGCAAATTTCTCGAATATAGTATTTATCTATTAAAGATCGCAATTGAATTAACTCGCAGAAACAATAACCGCAGATCAGACTGTATGCAAATTTGAATACAATAAAACGCATTTGTTTTGTTTACGTTGCCCTCCCATTCACGGCTTACTTAGATTACACAATCAAGTCACAGAAACGCAACTTCCGGTGGAAAAACGCACAGTAATATATTCAAAGATGAACAACAAATACACATAATTGCTTTAAAAATACCCATCCAGTCATAAATTGAATATTTCCATACCTTTAAATGCCCCAAGTGAGGTTATGTCGCATACAACAACTGGTTTTTGGACAGTTTTAAGTCACTCCGGTCACCGATTACACGTCAATAAGTCACTTTTTATATGCCAACATGGTTATAAAACGAAGCACCATTTATAACTTTAAAAACAATTAATTTACGTAAAAACACAACATACAAAATAATTTAAATGTAATAACAGTACTTTATTCTCATTGGTTAGCATTCCGTAACAGGTGTTCACTCTGTTTGTTACTGATGCTGCCACCTAACAGCTACTACAATAACTATTATTGTAGACAAAACAGAACACTGTAAATGTACAATCATTTTACAGAAATTGTTAAATGCTTATTTTGAATAAGGATTTCTTTAAATTTAAAACTAGAATCGTTATGTAAATTGTGCTAATTAGCCAACATAACAGAGCAGCCACATGTGTTACAGAAAACATAAAACCATATTCTTTAACGTTGCTTAAAAATAGTTTGAATGGTAGCCATTTATATTAAATATATTCAAATTATATATCAGTAAGAAAAATGCATTCCCCCATGCAGAATTAACACAAACCCTTGATATTATGGAGAATAACTTCTTAATACTATTTAAAAAAACAATCGTTTGAATATTCACTAACGCAATCATTATAAACACTAGTCTTTATTTTATTTATTTTCAAAATAATTGAAAATATATTTCATTAGTTATTTTCAATAAATAAAATTCTTGTCACATGTATGTAAGCACAGATCAAGCACACTACTACGACCACATTTAAATGTTATTCTGCATAATTATACTTGTCACATTCAATCTGCCTACATAAAATATTTTAAAATGTAAATTTTGAGTACCATCCTACTAGGAATGTGTGTATGTAAATTTAAACATTTCAAGGGTATATTAGGTGTTATTGTATTACAATCAAAACATCAGTAATGGCCACTTCAAATATTGCTACATACTCTCTCAATTAATAAAGAACCAAGGAAAAATGTACTCTTTGTCCATATGGAAAAGCATATTACTAATCTTGCATTTTATTCATTTAAATATTTTAAGAGACTCGTACAGGATGTCCCAACTAAAACAGTCCGCCCACATAACTTTGTAAATGATAAAATATGAAAAACTCGGGGAAACAGGTGGTCAATTGTAACAAGGGGGGCATCTTTTATCATGTAAGTCATCTCTCCTATTTTATTGCCCTAGCCCCAACTACCAATGATCCCAATATTTTTAATTACAGGTTGTCAAATAACACTTCATTTTACAATATTTAATAAATGGTATTTTGAAGTTTTGGATGCGTATAGAAATAATTACATGTAAAAACTTTCAAAAAAAGTGTTCAAGTTTTATAATTAAATATTCAAAGTGGCCACCACCAACTTCCATAGAATAAAACAATTTCGATCAATATTCAACATTTCGGGCGCTAGTAAACAACACTCTTGATTAATATGGCTCTTAATTCTTCCAGAGAATCTGGTTGAGTAGCATAAATCTTAGCTTTTAGGTGACCCTCCTGAAAGAAACTTAGTGGGGTGAAATCAGGTGACCTGGCTGGCCACTCCATAAAATCTACAGAACAGATGCTTATCTCTCCAGTTACTATCGTCTTGTCTAAAATGTAAACAATTCAGACTACAAGAAGGTCTCTGAGAATTCTTGACACTTCTCACAAACGAATTGAATTAACAATTAAATATTGTATTATTTTGTTTTGTTGCTAAAATATTGGGGTTGGTAATAGTGGTAGCCAGAGGGATAAAGTAGGTTATAGTTTATACCAGACTTAGAGTACAGTGTTAGTCTCACCAAAGAATATAGATATCTATATTCTTTGGTCTCACCTAGCACGTTGTTGTCAAATCTCCGCCGTTCATACAAAAGATACCCCAACCCTCATTCTTGACCGCACGCACCTTCTGTCATTGTGTGTCGTTTAAGCTACAAGATATTTAACATTTTAATCTCTTACTTGAACCTTTAAAATGTCATTGTGTACACAACAGTTAATTTCAAATACATAACTGATTGCTGCTTATTGTAATTGCGTCTTGTCCTGTTCTGGTAAGTAAATGTCCTTTAGGAGTTTGTACAGTGTCATCCTGGAAAAATCGGGTACATCGGGATCAGAGTTGACATTGCTTAAAATAGCCTTTAGCGTAGGTGGAATATTCTCAAAAAAAAAATACTATGCACTTTTCTTCGAACAATACTTTTTGTTACCTCGCTATATTTGTTATCACGACAACTCAAAATAGGCTCACCTATTGTACGATTTTTTGGTGGTTGAATCCCAATTGCTGAAGTTGATTCCTTGCGTACTTTGTATAATGTCCTGATTGATACACCTGTCATTTCCGACACTAGTTTTGTAATATAATCAACAGACTCGTCTTCTGTCCTACTATTTAGGTTATAATTGAGTACATTTAATAACAACTGCTTTTCGCGCAAGCTTAAGGTTTCGCCCGTTTTTAATTTTATTATACCTTCCATGGTTTTAGACAAACTGAACTAAATTGAAAATTTGACCCATGAGGAAAACAATACATAATTAAACAAATCATTTGCGTGTACTAATAAGCAACAGATAATGATTATTATGAAAATTAACTTCAGAGTCCATAACTGCATTTAAAACTACTTAATTTGGTAAATTGTTTGTCAAACACATTAGTGAAAATTCTCAACCAGTAACAAATTTTTGCATCATCATTAACACAATTAAACAACCATAATCTTACTACACATTAATAACAATACGTTTATTTAATAATCATTTATCAAATAATATTTAGGCTTTTCTAAATTTTAAAGTACCTACTGCAAATAAAATTGAAATTAAACCAACATTCAACCAACTAATTTGTGTAATTTTTGTAATTTATTTATTAAGCAATTGTAGCGCTCATTTAATAATCATTTATCAAATAACATTTAAGAAAGCAAATTACTTTGATTACAAATAGTATTGTTATTGAAGGACCCCCGCAGTTAAATCTTCCTCCGGGGCAAACACAGGTATGTTTGTATCGGCAACGCTGGGAAAGTATTCTCCGTTTAAAGGCTCCCCCAGACCAACGCGAAATATTAGCAGCGGTGGCGACGACGACAATTTCGCGTTGACTGCGGCAAAGAAATTCGCGTGTGTATCCACACCAAAGCGTCAGTTTTGTGATACCATTTGCGACACAATGTGCTCATCAGACGAAGAAGAGGCACTTCTATTTCTTGCCTTAGAGTATGAAGAAAAGTTTGTATTTCTATCATACTGTTTTACATAGTGTATTATTTTATTCCCTGATATGCAGAAATTTTTTTTCAGGACAAAGAGAAGGAAGTGGGGTACATAAAATCAATTTAGAGCGTAAGGGTTTTGGAGTTTTGGGTTTTTGTAGTCCTCGTGCGATAAGTCGTATAAAATTGTGTATTTTTTTACTAATTCTATTAATTTTTCAGTAAACGCCATAATAAAAACACAACGCGATTAACCGGCGACAACGATAAAAACCGTGCATGCAGCGAAATTAAATAAATCGCTGCAGTTTCGCAGACGTCGGCGTGATATATTCGCACCAGTCTGGGGACTGTCACTTGTCGCCGTGTACGTTCAAGTCGACGACAATTTCGCAAAGCGAATATTCGCTGTCGCTGCGAATATTTCGCGTTGGTCTGGGGGAGCCTTAAAATGCATTGGGCTATGCTGTCCATACTGCACTCTAAGTCTGGTACAAACAATAGATGACTTACATGGTAAAAGATGTCCCCTTTCAAATTATTGTTGACTTGTGTCGCCGATTGTTTCAAATTTGATCATTTACAATTTATTCAGAGCGGACTGACTGTTTTAGTTGAAACGCCTTGTATAAGGCCACACTAAGTGTTTCAAAATTCCAAAACAGGGTTCAAATCTCTACTAATGCCAAACACGTTGGCACTACACAATAAACGGAGATGAAGAAGGAAAATTGCACTCAATTATGTTATCAACACAAGTAGGTTTTAAATTAGCTCGGCTTCAAATACTATCTTTAGTGTCGCGGTCAAATTTCTACACGAAGTCGACAACCATATTCAAAATTGAGGGGTGCGTGGAATTAAAGATGCCACCTGGATTGGCAACCCTTAAAAGGGGTAGCATTCAGGTGCAAAGAGCTGCAAAAGTCGTTAATGGTGAGTGGGTGTTTTTTATGTTCTCCGGTTGTTACTTATTTTCTTTTATTAAGGTACGGTGCAGACATTACAGGCGGTGCTGTCAAGTAAAATGAAAGTAAAATACATTAACAACATTAATTGCTACCTAAATGACAATTTAGTTTAAATTATGGAACATTACGAAACCAACTCTTTTATCTAACATTAGAAGTTTTTGTAAATAAGTAGAAAAAAGTAAACCATAAAATAATATTTGATTATTTCATTAATTCTGTCATCTACAATTAAGTTATTGCCATTGTCAGTTAAAACACATAAAGAATTGCGAACGGTTTTTTTTTCTATAGAGGTAATGTTGTTTAAAAACTGTTGTATTGTTTTAGAGTTTGAAATTTCATATAGAGTTAGTGTAATTTCCCCTTAGTTCTCTGACAGTTATCCCCTTGGTTGGTTCACATTCTTAGTTGTGAAAGCACTATTTTTTTTTAAGTGGAGTTTTGCTTACTTGTTAAAATGATCAATAGACAACGAGTGCCATGAAATCTAAATTCCAACTAAGCAGGAGTGTGGTAGACACTTCTGCAGTGTTAATAAATGTTAATTGTTCGTGGTAGTTTAAAATCAGTTGAGGACGAACACGAGAAAATATTCCATAAGTTTATGAGACGATTCGGTCCTACAGAAAATTTGAATATAACAAATTTTAACAGAAAATTTAAGGGTGTAGTAAGTGAACGCAACATCTACACTTCCTTTCTAATGGTACAGTTCTTGGCCGACAAAAATGCTGACTACCTGCTACGGGCCAAACAAGCTCTTTCACAGGACCGCAGCAGAAAAGGTGGAAGTGCCTTCGACTTAGCTAACCGAAGTGGGGAGTGGTTCACAAGAACCGCGTAAGGGAAGGAAATCTAACGTAGTTGTCTACAGAGTAAATCGAAATTAATGGACGCCACCATCCAGGTTTCAGCTGAATGCAGGTTCTCGTAGGATGGCCGAGACGCCAGCAGCTTGCGGGATATCGAACTCACTTTTATTCTACCTCCTCCTGTATATAATGCTTACAAATGTATGCACAATGAATTTTAAGGCAAATATAGTTCTACTGCTTGAAATTGGTAACACATATAGTACAAAAAATACAAAATACAATCAAAACGGTAGTTGGGACGTCCAAACCAAGGAGCTCGCCGCCACTGGCTTACGATATTTACTTTACTAAACAAACAGATCTACGCAACCAGGGACGTTCGAGTTTACAAAATTAATTACACTTTACAATTAACAAATAATGTCAATTGGTGACTGAAGGTCGCTTTGCGTTACATCAAGAAAAGAGTTCAGCACTTTAAACCAGTAAAATGAATATCCGAACAAGTTTTCACAGCAGCATCACAATTAGCAATTTCTACCTTAGTTTTCTTCAGGTAGGGAATAGAGAGAGAGGCCCTATTTGGGGTGTTCCTAGATCCTTGAGATGCAGAACAAAATTGCAGGCACGCCCCTGAAGGCTGGATCACGATTGCGACACAGCAATCACCAAGACTTTCTTCGGGAAGCGGGAAATTTCCAGTGTTCTTGCAGTCAGGAACGAAATATTCGCCGTACAAACTCCCAACGCGTTTGTCGCAACAGCGGCATATCCAGAGGGTCAGAAAAGGAGTTCGATATTAATCCGCAGAAGCAATAAACAAATTCGCAATGAAGTGCCTTCCAATGGTTAAATCCAGCATATTTCTTAAATCAGACACTTGTCGATGGTTCTGATCAGCTCATGGTGATAACAGCGATACGAAAATTCATACAATGGACACCCATTGAAACACAAGCGGCCCCTGCAGTACTTGTCGTCAGCGCCGAGGTCTTAGCAAGCAACCGGGTCGAAAGGAGATTTTAAGTGGACTGAAGAAAAAGCAACCAAATATGTAGTAGCTGAAAGTATTTCACCATATTACGAAATATGTTGCAAGAATTCTAGAACAAAATCTTCCATGTGGAACTTTCGGAGAGCGTAGGAATTGCAGGGCCATTCTGCAGGCAAAGAACTCTAAGAACTGTTTTCGATCGGCGCTACAGACTAAACACACTTATCAGCGTTCCGAAAAAGTGACCTCCCATAATTTATATGAAGCGGCAAAACTAAACGTATGTTATATACCCGCTGTCGTCGTATTTACCTGATGCCACCGCCTGTTATTTCTGGCACGGTTTGAAAGTAAAAATACCATTAAAAGAAACACATTTCGAGTCGATCTCATAGGCTCAAGCGGCCGAAAAGACTTGAAAGCATGATTTTCGGTACTAATCAGAAAGTTGTGTTAAGCCACTTTAAAGAAATGCCACTAATATTTGCGATTCACTTACAAAAAAATTATATTCATCGAATTATTTTACCAAATATTTTACTTGCTAATTGGGAAATCATATAATATGGAATTACAACCGTCTAGACTTGTTTATTTTTGCAGAACAGATTGGATCACGTCAAGTCCTAGCAGTATTTGTAATAACAGGATTTGTACTTTGTGGTATTGTGGAGCAAAGTGCATCTGTAGCTTTAAGGGCCAACAGCACTTCCAGCATTTCCGCAGAAGAATTTGCTGAATATGTAGAAAACACCAGCTACATAACACGCTACTGCCAACCTGAGATTTTAAACAAAAGCTCTGGAGGACATGTTGTACGATCTATACCGCATATTGAGGTACAGTATTACAATTTAATACCTAGTGTATACTTAAAACAGTACTAATATTATATTATCTATAATATTATTATTAAGAATTAATTAAGCAACCCCTTGTATTTGTAAAGGAATGAAAAATCCATATAAATCGTTGTGCATGTTCGACGGAATTTTCGACTGTATCAAGAGAATGAAAATTCTTATTTTCTTTTTAGTCAAGTAATAAAATGCTATACATGCAGTTTATAAAATATTTCTTATCAGCAAATGTTATCAAGTAGACTCTGAAAGCAATTATAACATGTGATAAAAAGTTTTCAAATTAGGACAGAACCTACTCTATTGTAAGTAATTAACAGGCCATTAGCCTATACACAGAAAAAAAGAAGATAAAAAAGTTTTCAATGGAGGGCTATGGAATTTTGCATGTCTGATTGAATTATAAACACATGCCAATTTACAACAGCTGTAAAGTTATAATAATATATGCACCTGTCAAAGTCTGTTTAATCTGGTTACAATAACTGTGTTTGTTGTTTGTTTACTTTTTAAAATGCGTTTAATTGCGACGAGATACGCTTTGAGGTTAAGTTCACTTTGCTTGTGCTTACATTCGAAGAAATAAACACAAGCTAAGGATGGTACGTAACATGACAGCTACGACATGCCTTGTAGCACTCACAGCCCACCTAAATATAAAAACTTTTTGATCGTTCGTTATATCCACTGTGCGAGCCTTTGGAAAGTAAATAATCAAAATAAGTGATTGTTTTCCAAACCTACTGAACGCAGCTGTAAAATGATGATTGCATATGATGACGATAATCAAAATATATATACAGTACTATTTGAAAAAATAAATTGAATACTGTCTTCTGAAGAACAAAGAATTTTGCATACGTTTAACGAAAAAAATTAAAGCGGACAGCAAAATGATCACAGGTGTACATCCCGGCAATCTTCTCATAATTGCAACTGTAGTTGATTAATCATAAATTATCATATATAGAGTGTGTATGGAATAGCGGAAACGCACGGTACGCTATCGCTCACAAATACGAAGTTCTTCCAAACATTTGAAATTTAATTTGCTTTGGAGTTACTCTCTACCAAAGGTTTTAAATTAATTTTCTTATCATATTGAAAAAATAAAGATAAACATTACCAGTTCCCCATTGTTGATGGGTCAAGTATTACATTTCAACAACATTTGATTGCCACTTTCTACTATTTATACCAAAGTAATTTCTTGTAGTAAACTCATATCAGTATATATATTTTACCCAGTTTTAACACATACGTACCTACGGTACGACTAACTAAACTAATATTTAAAGATACTAAAAGGAAGAAGGATTGATAAACTAGTAACTACATTTTGATGGTCTATTCAGATACCCATGACAAGAACTGACAAAACGGAATCAGTATTACGAGAAGCATTCATGTGGGGCACCCTTGTATCTCCATTAGCTGCAAGTAGAATTGCAGCTCGCGTGGGAGCCGAAAGACTTTTTGGTGCTGGAGTTCTTGGTACCGCAGCAGCAGCCGTTATGGTACCAGCAGCTTGGTTAACACCGTGCCATGTGGGAATTCGTATTGTGCAGGGAATCTTCATGGTAATAATTTATTCGAAACTACAGATCAACATCATCAAACATCTAACTTTAGCAAATTATAACTTAATATCAAACAAGCAGCAAACTAGTTTAATTTGTTATTTGCGGTTAGGGGTTTCTTATCAATTTTTTCCATTTTCCAATAAAATACTTCTTCTTCCTTTCCCATTACTTTATATTTAGTGTCCATTTATTAGAACGTTATTTAATACAACGTCTTCATCTCTTCTGCTTTCCATTACGTATAAATAACAAATACCATGAATTTACTATTTTCAGGGAGCAACATGGCCTGCAGCTCATATGCTTGCAGTAACATGGTTTAAACCGAAACACTTAAGTGGGTTTGTGTCCATGTACACAGGTATTGATTCAACTTTTCAAAATAAGTTGATATCTACTTAAAATGTTTGCCTTTAGCTGTCAACCTGGGATACGCAGTTGTCGGAATTTTGGGAACTCCGTTGGTTCGTTATATGGGAAGAGATTGGTTAAGCTATATCATATGTTTGTCGTCCTGCCTTTGGTACTTCTTATGGTGGAGGTTTGTTGAGGAATCCCTTAATCCTAATCGACCTAAACGTGATGTAAGCACCACCTGCGTGTTTGTTAGTATTTTAAATACTTTAGTTAAAAAACTTTTAGGAGTTTAAAATGTTACCATGGAGAAGACTGTTGTTGTCAGGGCCAGCGTGGTCGTGCGGCATTGCTGTTATTGGTAGTCAATGGGCTGATGCTACTTTAATGTTGGGTGTCACCAAATACTTAAAATTGGTTTATGGATTTAGTATTGAATATGTTAGTGCTTAAACATTTTTAGTGTCACGTTTTACTTCTATTTCAATGTTTTAGGATGATGTTCTGGCGTCTTTACCCCATATTGGTCACTTTTTTGCTGCGTTGACGTTTGGTATAGTAGTGGACCACGTTCGAGAATCCGGACTGTTATCGACGACGTCTGCTAGAAAACTGTTTGTCTATATTTGTAAGTATTCGAAATGTTGCAGTGTGGTAATTATTATCTATAATTCTACATGATGCTAACGAAGGATTTATTTGCAGCCCATTTTCTTCCAGCTGCTTTAATGTTTGTTCTGGGTTACACTGGCTGTGATCCTGCAGCCCCTGCAGCTTTGTATACAGCTGCTTTAGCCTTAACTGGAGCTACCCCTGCTGGTGCATTTGCTAGTGCGGCAGATATAGCCCCAAATTTTGCTGGTAACACTATATTTAGTAACCATACATCTAAAATGTAAAAATTGATAGTCTAGCTATTCGATGTTTTGATAAAACTAAATCTATACTTCCAACGTTTAACTAATGCCTTTAAATTTAGGAACGGTTTTCGGACTGTGTCAAACAGTCGGCGCTGCAGGACTTTTAGCAGCCAATTATGCTGTTTCGGAAGGTTTGCATGGATCGGTAAGTACATTACTATTATGTAATAAAATAGTTTTTGTGGACGAGATCTAAAAGCACCAATTATTTAAAGTTTGTCTGTATCGCTCTGTTTCGTCATATTTTTAAATTAATTGGACATTTTTATAGGAGTTTTTGTAGAAGAAGGTATTCACATGAAATGTTTCTACTCTTATAAAAGATTTGATGGTTGCGGTATATACATTTTCGTTTGATTAAAGTTTACGTGCAATAGTTATGTATTGTTTCCTCATTATTAAGCTGCAATGTAATGACAACCTACTTAAAATTATAGTTTGCTGGATGGTGGCGATTAGTCTTTGGTGTATCATCTGCAGTTCTTTTAATCACTGCTGCATTTTTCATGGCGATGGGTAGTGGTTCGATACAAGACTGGAATGCACCGGGAGACTTGCAACCCGAATTATTAGAACCTGTGGAAGAACCATCGCGATTAGATTCTGTTCCAGAATAAAGTCTTTCTACAAAGGTGTGAACTGTATAAAGAATTAAGTAATACATTTTGTGAATATTCATAATGTGTTTTATTGTAACAGAACAGTTTCGCTAAGAAGAAAACGACATAGTTTAATTTTCCCACAGATTGTATTCAGTTCTTTGGTAACTAACATTATTATGAAATCCTTATGTAATTAGAACGCATATTGTACAAACTAGCATTATTAAGAGTTATTTGCAAATAACCATTTTACTTAGGTACAATGTTACGAAACAAATAAATATATCTATACAATGCTTAACCAAATTACATGAAAATAATATTATTTAAAGCATTAATTACATTATTTTAACATTTTTGCATAAATAGTAACTGGTAAATAATTAGTAAATGGTAACTGTTAAAAGAGTTATAATTTAAGATGAAAATGAAATAAACTATTTTTATGAAATTACAGCTAAACATGTATTTTTTGATAGCTACGACCTTCAGTTAAAGTGGATTTTAATAGTAATAATAATCATTTAACAACCTTCAGTTGGAATAAGAAGCCATTTTCAAATTGAATAATTTTGAAAACTTTTTGAATTGCAGCCATTATGATATCAGTAAAGGTAATTAAAAAAGCACACGGAAACAACGTTTAAGTACAAATATAAAATTTTGTATCACTCATAATAATCATTAAATTTATTTCCTCTATATCTTTTGCTTCTAGAAGGTATTTTTATGTCCTCTTCTTCCTCCCCGAGAACTTCAACGTTCCTTACCCCTGTTTTTTTGATGTGTTGTTCTGAGGGAGTGGAGTCCTCTACATTTTCTGTCTCCAATGGTAGAGCTGGATTTATGGCAAGCTGAAGCATTCTCAAAAGTAACATTTCTCTAATTTGGGGAGGTAGGTACTCATCATTCAAACTCTGCTCCTTGGGAGGCCCTGAATGTAATAACCTCGCAACTCTTTTAGTGGGCGTGTATGATGTTGGAGCTGCTGTGTACGTAACTGGAGAGTCTTGCAGGTACAGCTCTCGTGCATCTTGCGTGTGAGGCCTTACAACATAAGCGTGTTGTTGCTGCTGTTGGGCAACTTGCATGTGAGGAACGGTTATGAAGGGACGCGCTCTTTGAATTTGATGCTCTGGAATAAACGTAACGGGGCCGTTCTGTGTAATCTCTTGGGGCCTTCTGACCAAAATTGGTATGGGTGATGGGTTGGGTAGACCTCTATATCTTTGAAAATATAACAGATCTCTTTGACGCTGGGCATTGATTATAGCATTTGCCTCTTCTAATCTAGTTTGACGCATAATCAACAATTCGATTAATTTTTGGAAGTCTTTGGTGCTTACTGGAGGTCTGATGCTTTCTATTTCATTCTCATCGTCACCATTGGTGTGTTTTTGTGGCGGTGGAGTTATTGGTATAGGTACTGAGTAAGGTGTTGGTGTAACAATTTGGTGATGTACTTGCCTTATAAATCCATTGTCGTCCACTTGCACTGGAATCGATCTCAACATTGGAGGCCTTTGAATGAAGATGGGTGCAGGATTTTGGGGCTGTTCTGGTGTTGGAGTGGAAGTTGGTCTAATTTCTCGAAAATAAGGACCATTTGATACGAAATAATGAGGTTGGCTGGGTACCTGAGGACTTTCTTGTGCCCTAAGGTGACTGAATGGTACTAAGACTACTCCACCATGGAAAGGATGTCTTATAGGTACTAGTGGTTGTTGCACATTTTCTGGGTGGTGTGCAGATGGTATTTGATACACTGGTACCGGTGCAGGAGTGCTGGCTTCGGTTATTGCAGGTTCCGTTGTGGTGGCTTCTTGGGCATGTTCGGTTGTGGTCTGCGATGAACTTGCCGCACTGGTTTGGGTACTAACATACCTAGCGATCGGTTTTTCGACTACCACTTGAGCTGTTGGTAAAATCCTAGGACGAAATGTTGTAGTAAATAAAGGTCTGGGAGTTCCAGTTGTTAAAGAGGCACTGTAAACATCTACGCTATCATCTCCTAATCCTTGCTGAAGAGTTATCACGTGCTGGCGAGGATCAAAATGGGGCGATTTTTCTTGATTAAGCTGCCTTCTTAATAAGTTGCCTCGTACTTCTGGTTCTTCCGATACAGGTTTGATTGTAGGAGACTCATTTTCCAATAAAGGATTTTTAAGTGCGATTCGACGGAAGATAGGTAGTTCTGTGGGACGCCCTGTGGCAACTTCTGGACGAATTATTTGACCTTCAGACTTTTGAATTTCAATTTGTGGTGCTGCAGTGGACCTTAGCAATGGACGTTGAGTGTAAATAATGTTTCTTGGTGGTATGGAAGTGGCATACACGACGTTAGGACGACTGGTAGTACTACGCGAAGATTCCCTTTCTGCTTTTTGGGTTGTAGTTGCAGAAGTAGTTGTTGTAGTTTGAGTGGTAGTTCTCCTTCTGGGAATCGCCTGAATGACTGATGTACTTGTAGGGGTTGATTGCGTAGTTGAATGGTAAAGTAGAACACCAGGTTTTCGTGTAGGTGAGTAGGTTCGGTTGGTTTTAGGTATGCGTTGCACTACGGAAGGAGGTTCTGCGAGAATATCTGTAATGTTACTAGTACTATAAGACACCCTTTTGATTTCGCCGTCTTCATCCAAGTAACCGTAGGTACCTTTAACATTACCTAGCACGTCTCTGCTTTCGATTTTGAACGATCCGTCATCTGCCTCGTACCCTATAGTATAGGACCCATCATCGTTAATTTTCTTAATAGTTTTTATTATTTCTAATTGGCCATCTTTCGCTTCTGCTCCACTTAAATCTTCTTTTGCTTCCTGACTAGCATCTTCAGCGCTGACATAGTGGCAAAGCAAGAGTAATATGATCGACGATAATTTCTGCAAGAACATGATATTTAAACTACGAGCCTAAAAATTATATGCAAAGAATAACGATTCGTACCCAATTAACAAACAACAAAGGAAGTTAAATTAGGCACTCTCACTACCAACACAATACTTTTTTAGAAAGAGCAGATGTGCTTTAGCTAACAAGCGAAATTCTAATGTCATCATCTGAGGCACTCTCTCGTGACAGCAATTACTGTCAATATGACCATTTCAAACGAGCTTACTTCCATGCTGCATTGTTTTGTTAATGAAAAATGCACGCTTGGGATGTTTTCTGAATAATGGTACATACCTGCTTGCACTTGGTCATTGCGGTAAATATCCATCAAGTGGCACCTGTATTTCACTTACTGAGGCGACTGCAGTTCAGGGGTTCGCTATATAGCCATTCTTGGGAAAATTCTCCAGCAAGCTTCGGGAAGGGAAGACGACCTTGACGGAGCCGCCCACACGCTTGGTTTAAACCGCAAAAACTCCGAACACCTTTTAACAGCCAGTGAAAGTAAAGTGTGAGATATGAATTGCTTTGCTGCTCGTTACCATATATTCACACGGTTTTACTACTTTATTGTTCTGAACCGTTAAATTGTTAGTTCATTGAGCTGCCGGATTTACTAAAGAAATAATATTGTAGAATACACAAAATATAAATTTTTTGAAACTCATTGTAACTCTTAGATGATACATTAAGTAACTAGGATGTGGCGCCATTATTAAGTTAATTAAATATGCATAACCAAAACGCTCACTTCCTCCAGCTGCCGTTTGACTTTTTTTTGTAGTACTGAGGCGGGAAAATGATCAAAGAAATAATTAAACATTAACGAAAATCGTATTCAAGATGAACACATACCATTCGGAAACCACAGCATCAACTCTATCACTGAACTTTTGGTAAAACCAAGAAAAATCTAACCGTACTAGGTATTTAGAATAATAGACCATTTATTTCAATTTACTTCCTATTCAGGTTTGTTGAAAAAAGTTGAAGAAAGATCTTTTGTTACAATATTAGTAAACCTACTTATTTGATCCACTACAATCAAAATAACGGCTATTTTTTATCGCTGTGCACAATCTACCGAATTTTGACGCATTTCAAGAAATGGAATTCCGCGTAATACCTTGTTTGTTGGTGACAGCGGAAGTAATAGAGGAAATTACAACTACATTTGTTATGTTGCATGGTACGGTAGTTTCAAAAGAAAAACGTAAATATTAAACGAAATTGCGTAGAAATTAGAGTCCTTGCATTTAAGCAGAAACAGAAAAAAGCATATATTAAACTCAGTGCTTCTGACTCTTCTTACTAGAGCAGAATGTCCAGTCGTGATTAAATATGCATTATGAGTGCAGAGAATGATTGTTATCTTTAGAACAGCAAATTTTCTAAAACTCGTTCAAGTACAAATAAAACACTTCATAAACTGCTTTCAGCAAAACTGGGTCAACTTACTAGTCGTATTATCAATTTAATCAAGATTTGTTTTAGTGTATGTAATTGAAGTTATAAACCGTAAACACTTTCGGGTTTTTAAGAAAAATGCGGCGCGGCTAATTTATTCATTTGCTTACAGAGCGGAATTTTGGAGCAAATAGTAGCAGAATTCCGTCTAATTTAGTGAAGCATATTTAAAGAAATTATTTTTGTAAATAACGGTTGCATCTATTGTAAATAAAATTATTGGTATTGAAATTGTTACTTTTTCAGTAAAATTATATTATTTCTAAAAACAGAATAATTAACTTACCGCGAAAACATAGGCAAAGAACAATGAAGTAAAAAAATGGCTCAGAAAGATGCCAATACATCAAAATAGGCCCAAAAAGGTAATAAGCAAACATACAACCGTTATTACCGACCTTATTAGATAATGTTATACACCATTACCCAATGAATACTTTGTTTAATGGCGTAGTTCACTTAATAGTATTGAGGGTCAGATAAGCATTTTCTGTTGTCATATCCAAAATTGTAATAACATGATAAAATTACCGAAAAAATGATAACAGCTGGTAACAAAAAAATAGTCTAGGTTTATGACACATTTCAACTTCATTTAGTAAATTTGTATGCCTTATTACAAATTACCATTTTTTAACAACATAATACAGACCACAATGTAAAATTTTTTCTAATTTTCATGAAATCAAAACAATGTCAACATTCTACAACGAATTTATTCGGACGTTTCCCAAATGTAGTGCCTCTTATATTGGCTGCAGTTCATTTTCCAGCATTCATGTAAACGACCCTAAGCCCCAGAAGGAAGAGGGAACATAATGGTCTGCCGATGCAAAAGGTTTAATTTTATTTTGAATTCTCAGCCTTTATGATTTCCTTAACTTAATTTACAAGGCATAAACATGAACATACAAAAATGTTCTGTAGACCTCAGCATGAAATTAACAATTATGGAATAGAAACATGGAATTCTAAATAAATCCAGTACTTATGAAAATATTAGAAGCTTGCGGAAGTATGGGTCTACAGGATAATTTAAAAATATCTTGGGTGGATTGAGTAACGAATGTAGAAGTATTACAAAGCATGAGAAAAGAAAAAAAGAAATACTAATCAATCAAGAAAAGAAAACTGCAATACTTGGGATGTATACTACGAGGCGAAAATATCAATTACTACAGGATATCATCCCGGAAAAAATTAAAGGCAAAAAAAAAGGAAAAAGAAGAACATCGTGGCTGCTTAATTTGAGGGATTGGTTTCACTGCAACACTTATCAGTTGTTTACAGTAGTAGCTTCTAAAATACGAATAACCGTAATGATTGTCAACCTTCGTTAAATGAAGAAAGCACTTGAAGAAGAAGGAAGCATTTTCGGGTAGTTCTATACGAACATTTCTTAATTTATTTTATGACCTTCAAACAGTAGTTAGAAGATTATATGCTTGCTAGTATGAAATGTCTATGCATTTACAATAACAACTTCGGGTCACGGTAGTCCACCATTTGACTGACAAATCACAGAAATTATTACCAGCTTGAGTAGTGTTGTTTGCAAATTGATGCAACAATCCCATTTTAAGAGGTGTGTTCAATTTAAACCCATCTTTGCTTTATAAAAAAATTATTCAACAATTTAATTACAAATAATTACCCTCACAGTTAAAGCACCTATCCCATTGTTTTACTAACCAACCGACGTATAGGTACCTTGCTCACAGAATTCTTGTGGCTGCTGATTGAAGAAGTCTTCCACACCTATCTGTACTTCTGCGTCAGACTCAAAATACTGACCTTTCAACGACTTTTTCAGCTATCCAAAAATATGAAATTAGCAAGGAAATAGATCCGGGTTGTAGGGTGGATGCTCTATCCTAAATCCCTCCATTTCTTTCGTTGAAGACTTTGTTTTACCACATTAGCAACACGAGGGCTATCATGATCGTGCAGCAAAATGACCCCACGCGTAAGTTTTCCTGGACGTTTCCGTCTTATTGCTTGATGAAGCTTGTTCAAAGTTTCATTGTACAGATTTGCATTGACATTTACTCTAGGTTCCTTAAACTATATAAACAAGGGTCCCTCACGGTCGAGAAAAAATGTTAACATTACCCTGCCTGCAGAAGGTTGGGCTTTAAACTTCTTCGGTGGTGGTGAACTTGAATATTTCCACTGCATCGGCGATAATTTCTGGATGGCTCGTAGTAATGGTACCAAGCTTCGTCACCAGCAACTATTGACAGAAGAAAGTCATCACCATTTTGGTGTTTCTTTTTCTATTATTATTATTAGGACGGTGTCCTGCTTGCGTCGTTTCACTCATCGGAGTGGGATGTCTTATTATAAGTCTCGGGATATTGATGTGCAGTTTTCCTTCCATCTCTGACTTCACCCATTTTGCGAAACTTTCTTTTCCCATTCTATCGACTGGTCTTTCCAGTTCCTTTTCTCTTCTCAGTCTATCGCACATCGTCTTGTATTGCATGTGTTCCTCATATTTATTTGCTATTCTGCCATGGAAGGGGTTTCTTAAAATAGTTCTGAACGTATTCATTTCCATTGTTCTCATTCTTTGTTAGTCTTTGATGTTTCTGGTCTTGTTTCGGCTTAATATGTAAGGTTTTGCCTTATACGTATCTAGCATATACACACTTTTCTTTCTATACTTATATGATTATTCTGCTATAGTACATCACGGGGTAACCACTAATAGCTACGACTTTATTTGCCTGATTTATTACTTCGTTTTTAATGCTTCAACTGCTGATATTTTCGCAAGCTATTTGAAGTGCGTTACTTGTGTAATTGTTATCAGTTATCAGATACACCTGAAGGAAGTAATATGCAAATAGTACGAAATGATAATGGTGAAGAGGAAGATTATGTACCCGACTCGGATGCAGATCTAAATACAACTACAACGAAAAAGAAAGTAGATAGAAAGTGGAACAAGGCAAATGCAAAATGACAATTCCTTCATATTTTTTACCCGAAGGTCCTATGGAAGACCATTTCTTGCAGTGTCAAACTTATACTGATTATTTCTTAACAATGTTTGGTTTATCCACCATCTCTGACATTGTAGCAAAGCAGTCTATACGCCACACAAAGGAATAAAATTCTGAATCTCAAAGAATACGGACTCCTTGTTTTTATAGGTATAAATTTCTTTATGGGATGCCATAAATTACCAAGCTATAAAAACTACTGGAGTTCAGCTGAAGACTTGGGTATTGAAATAATAAAGGCGTATGCCTCGAACTAGATTCCAACAGATATTGTCGTTTTTACATCGGAATGACAACTCAACAATACTTGCAGATAATAAAGACAAAATATTCAAAATCCGGCCCTTTGTAAATATATATATATATATATATATATATAAAACGGGGATATAAGTTGTGGTGTATCGCAGATCAAACGGGTTATATAAATAAATTCGAAATATACCAAGGGAAACATGAAGTAACTGAAGAGAAATTTAGTTCCTATGGACTTGGAGAACGGGTTTTCTGTCATTAACAGATAGCTACTGGGGACAATACCTAAAAATATATTTCGACAACTATTTTACGTCCATTGATCTGCTCGAAAGTCTAAAAACGGAAAAAACCTTAGCCTGGGGAACTATCAGAAATACTAGACGTGGCCTTGGAAAAATCTTATTCCCGATAAAATGAAAAGGGGTGACACAGATTATAGGGTTTCCAACTTGAACTTAACGTTTTTCAAGTGGTTTGATAACAGAGTAGTTTATCTGCTATCAAATTGCCATGGAACTGAGGAGACCACAGTCACAAGACTGCAGAAGGATGGAACCTCGAACGCCGTTAACTGTCCCGGCATAATTCCAGATTATAATCGCTACATGGGCGGTGTTGACCAGGCTGACAGATTACGTCAGGCATATTGCGTTGATAGGCGCTCAAAGAAATCGTGGCGTATACTTTTTTTGGTCTTGTGGATGTAATTTTTATTAACAGCTATGTGGTTTATAAAAGTCTGAATCCGGGGGAAACTATATCTTTGTTAGATTTCCGACGTGGGATTAGTAGGGGTCTAATGAACTCATCTGTGGTTACAAGCTCCGCAAAGAAACATCTACTATCAAACCGTTCCTTTTCATCTTCTCCGTCTAGTTCTAGAGATAGTCTTAGGCCGTCGCCACAACGGAGAAAATATAATTATAGCGTACCCAATGATGTAAGACTAGGAAACCGAGGTGCTCATTGGCCAATTTTCACTACGGAACGAAAAAGATGTGAGCAGTGTTCGTCATTAGCAATAGAGTATCGTCATCACTCCAAGTGTATGGCATGTGGGGTATATTTATGTATTAATGAAAAAAAGAACTGTTTTTCTATTTACCATGATATTTCGCAATAAAACTTTGAATCTTTGCCTGGTAATTTATTTTCTCCCTGTAAAAACCTAATGCCTTTTCAGCCCCGACGGGACTAGAAAATCCTACACCCGGATCTTTTAGCCTGGGGGTGGGGGAAATTTAAAAAAAATAATTTATGCTAGTGTTACCCAAAATACCCCAAAAATAAGATAAAATATAAAAAATTGGAGTTTTTTTGATAAGCTGGGACACAAAGGGTTAAGCAATTTCGTGGTTTTCATCAAGTATTCACTTTATAAAGAGTTAAGGAGTCCAATTCGTAGTTATACGTTTTTTTAAATATATGTTTAAATTGCATTGCTGACATGTATTACCTTAGATTTCGACAGTTTTCTGTGATCGTTTACGATCAAAATTCAGAAAAGTCGCACAGCAAGATCACGACTGAACTCGCAGGTGCTTATGAGTACGTAGCTTAATTTGTATTGTATTGCATTTTGATTGAGTGAAATCTAAGACGCGGTTTTCCAAGCATCTCTAAGCACTGCAGCCACCAGTGGCTTTTTATACAATCTAACTATGAATTTTGCCTATTTTGGGTAATTCCAATCCCAGTAGTGATTTTTAACGTGTCACACATCGCAGTGGCACGGAACCTACGGCTTTACTTCTTATCCGACAGAAGGCGCACTTTCTGATTTTTCCCCGCTAGAAAAATTACGCCGACCTCAGCCAAAATCGAACCAGCGTGCCTTGGATCTATAAGCAACTGCGCTAATCACTCGACCACCGAGGCCGGTTACTTCATGTCACAACGAGACGGAGTGAATATAAGTGGCTATGTTTATATATATAAAATATTTGTTTGGGCTCTAACAAATATCTGAAAGTTGTCGCAACCTATTGGAGGAAATTGATCGCGTTGTTTTCCGAAAATCTGGTTCTAAATACTCGTGATACTGTGCTGTCGTGCAAGAGAATTTAAAATGTTTCTGGATTATGTTAATTATTCCAACGTTATTCATTAATACCACGTAAATTACTGTGACGGTTAAAATTAGTTTTGAGTTTGTGATAGAATCTAGAAAAATAATGCTTTATGGTAAATGGCGCTTAAAGTGATTGAAACGCGAAACGGACCAGATTTCCGCAATCCATTGTCTTAAATACTAGTTCATCAGCAAATAACAGTAATTACAGAAACGCAGTAATAATATTATATAATTGAAAGGTAATAGTATAAATACTTTTCTCATTATTCTTCCTACACTACATCTTCACTGCGTGTTTGCATTATAGGCGAACATATTATCCGCAATTTTTCTCAGCGATCGCGTACACATGCGTGATAGCCTAAATTGCCAAACGTTTCATAACTGAACTGAAGCCACTCTTAAATAACCACATTTCAAAACTCTTTTATTTTTAAACTGTCTTCATATCCAAATACAAGCAAAATCTGGTACCGGTAGTGAAATTTTCACACATTCATTTGTATTTTTATGGGCGGAAACATCATCATAATATGAACTATTCTAATTATTACGACAATTTAAATCATTTCAGAATTTGATACTTGGTTTGCGAAATTGCTTATGTCACAGGTTTGCAGCTGACATTATATTAATGAGTTAATTATTATTTTTTTATTTTTACGAAATCGCAAATGTAAATGTATAATACGGTTCGCCTCTATTTCGCACGAGGGCTATAAATTACTCATTGTTTTGTTAACTGGTCGTTGGAATCTTGGAATGATTACTTACTTATTGTTTCGGTGAACGTGATACTATAATTAATGACCTTAGGGGAGATAATGTGTTGGACTTTTAATAAAGAATTCTCCTTCTGCGGCTAATGTTAATGTCGGCATATTTAAATTTGGTCTTAAAATATTGATGTAAGTTCCATTAACAAAATAGATATGAGAAGAAATAGTCAAGGAACAGCTTAATTTCAACTCGATATAGGTAGGCACTGTTAATATTTTCAGCATGTTTTAGGTTTTAACCCAAACCAAGATATCGACTGCGTAGAAGGGGTTAAGAAACCTTTCTGAATACATCAACAAAACCTCTAAAAGCCAAACACTGAACGTTGGCAGAAATATTGTGGATTGCCTGCGCTAAACGCTAACAGATTATAAATTAGCTTCATAGAAAATATGAAAATCACAAGTAACAGTGAGTGCTGTAAGAAGAAACCACTATATTCATGTATTCATATTATTATGTTTCGTGATCAAGAAATCTACTTCTGAAAAGTAATGCAGAACTCTACCACCTTTATTATTGCCAACTTTTTCTACGGGTTCCTACGACCCATGATGACATGCATCACTAGTATGGTGGCCAAAAACTAAACAAGATACTACTCAGTTACAGCAAGCGAAGATACAACGCCTCATCTATCTCAGCACCTGTCCAAATGCGACTATAGAGCCATGTTCGGATTGATGCCCCTTCACCTACAGGTGCAAAAGGAAGCTATGATACATGTGCTCATGTTTGGAAGGGCAAGCAAACTCAAATCAGGAAACCTTTAACAAGCCACTTACAAATTCTAAGACTCACCCACCTAGACCGAACGGCCTTCACTGTTTTGGATTGTATGCCAATAATATACTGCTTGGATCATCTTTCAGCGTGATCATTCCAAACCAGTAAGGTGGGGGAACTAGAGCGGGGGTTTATGGTCCTAGTTGCCAAATTTTCGAACCCCTTGGTGACATGCTAACGTATTCCAAGCTTAGGTTTATGCAATAGGCCTCTGCACAAAAATAAACCTCAGGAAAGGATATAAAGGTGCAGCAGTTCACATTCTTACCAACAGCTAAGCAGCAATAAAGGCTTTAAAAGCCTATACTTGTGAATATAAGCTTGACTGGGAGTGCCTGGGTAACCCCAAGCAACTGGATAACAATAACCACTTACATCTATGGTAGGAGAATATACCAGTCAACGAATAGGCCGACAAACTCGTAAGACGTGGAACAATGACGCCTTATTTGAACCGGAACCTAACTATTGTATACAGAAAACCTACACAAAAAATGAGATTAGGTTATGGCAAGAGCAAATGAAATTCTCACACAAAAAAACACCAGGACAACATCAGGCAAAACAGTTCATAACCATTACGCACAAGAAAGCAATAATTACTTTGTCTCTCAGCAAGGACGAACTTAGCACCATCACTGGCCTGTTTACAGGCCATGCATCACTAAAATATCATTTATTCAAGATCGTATTTTCAATTCTTAGAACTCTTTACTCCAGAGAAGTAAACTAATGAGAAGACATAAAAATCACCCTTTCCACTTAGTTGATGTTAGACCCTGACCAATTTTAGGGGTAAAGCTGAAGAGGAAATGTGCCGCTTATGTAATGAGGCAGTAGAAACGGCAGAACACATCCTGTGCTTATGGTATGCTTCCTGTTGCCGCAGACAAAATTTTTCGGCAAGGACGATATGACACGTATTAAAATAATGGATTCAAAATCCAGATATAGCTAAAGGTTTGCAAACAGCCTGCAACTTCTCTAAACTAAGCAAGGGCTCATTATAAAAGTTATGAAAGAACCAATAAGGGTCGAAGTGACGGCAAGCAAATTAAAATGCCAAAGTCCTCATACCTATAATAATGGTTTCCTTATATATTGATATATTTTTTATTATTTTATTGAAATGAGTTTCTACAACTTCCTATGCGTTGTCTCACGCATCATATACGCCATTGCTTCTTATATAGCAAATAATTTTCTTGTAGATGGCGCTTTTCTATAGCATCAAAAACGCGTTGCTTCCACTGTGTAGGCGGTGGTCCTCATTTTCTTCGTTCTCTAGGAACTCATTCCCATAAGGGCCGTGGCCTTCGTTTTGGCCCCATCCTCGGCATGTGGTCGCACCACACATGTTGTTTTTTCTCGACGGTGTCCATTACTGTTGCGTCGTCTTATCTCTGCTCACGTGATACTATACAGCTCATAATAGGATTGACTAGGACGGTGGTTTAAGTATATAAACTTTGGAAAGTCCCTTACCACCACGATATTTAGAACATCTAAGTACGTATTTCAGCAACTAAGTTGCAATTTTCAGTAGAAACTTGGACTAACTGAAGTAACTTGGCTGAGGAATACATTTGGAGATAAGACTTTCGCCAAGTCAACAACTTAAGTCCAATGCTAATAATCTAACAAACAGAAGCTTAAATATCAAAACCCACGACCAGATATTTAGTCTTGTCACAGTTTATTTTTAATCCTCATTCTTCATAGATATGATGAAGTTGCCTTATCATTATATTCGATGTCGTTCTGGTTGTCAGCAAATAAGAAACTATGTAAATGTTAATCATGCATGGGTGTCCCTATACATTTCTATGCTATGCATAGAGAACGTTAGCACTGTAGTTTTTAAAAAGTGTCAAGGTATTGCAACACCCCTGCCGCAGGCCTTTATTTGTGTTAAAAGATACGGAAAGTATATTGCCTAATTTGACCATAATATAACCATTATTTTTTATATCACTTATTGCTATAAAAAAGGTATTTATTTTTGATTGATTTATAGGTATTTCTACACGCAGAATATCATTTTCAAAAGCGTTTAATGTAGTAAACATTTCTAGCTAGGGTAGCAACATACTGGATGTTGATTTCGAACTTGGCTCTGGTCTTCTATTCCAAAACTTCCAATAGCAGGGAATTTATGAGCTCAATTTGTTAAAGTGTGTTTGTGAATTTAAAAGGCCTCGGGTATATCCAATTTACGTTTATCATCACAGAAGTGTAAAAATTTTATTATATTATTTGATGTCAATGCTTGATTGTGTTCTAATAAGTGTTCAACCTAGTTAGATTTTTCTGGGTGTTTGTATTTGTATGAGTGCATGTGTTGTTTGTATCTGGTATCAAATTTTTTATGTTTGACCTCTACATGTTAATGTTTTAAGAGCCTGCATAACATTCTGGCTGTAGCACTGCAATAAATTGCTTTTTGACAACCTAAACGCTTATTACTAGAGCATTATGTTTATAAATACACAATATCTACACAATTTACAAGGCTTCATATACGACGTAGAACAACAATAAGCAGGGTTTGTAGTGTATGCGTTGTTCTACCACCATACGAAATTGGAATAATATTTTATATGCCGTTTTTGATAAACGCTTTCTGTGAATTTCAAAATTTATCGGAATTACCTATTTTCGTAGTTGTTTCAGATTCAGTTATTTTGGCATCTGTTAAAATTATAATCTGCAAAGTTTTAAATAACATAAAGTGTATCTTAAACGGGCTTCTATATAGACACGCTTTATAGTCGAACCTTCTAAAAATTCGTAGCGATATTAATTTGCAATCGAGCAAGTTCCGGAAAAATCATTTCATTGGAATGCAGACAAAATATTTTCTGCTGCCATCTTTAAATTCATTGTTGTATTTCTGATAGATCGCGAAAAAGTTTCAGCTTAAGCATTTTCATTGCACACCTACACACACACACATGATTATCGTGGCTGTATGAGAAACTAACAGATTGTCTAACTAGGTTGACGATTATCTAACATATACAGATTTTATCTTTATCTTATTTTCAGGAGAAATAATTAGGGAAACGAAGGACTCAGAACTTTGTTTGACTTTTCTCAAAGTTAAATCCATAACGGAAATGGTTCCGTGTTGGATTTATTAGGGATATATATATAATTAAGCCATGTTTGTACTAACTTAGTACTAGTTTGTGAACTTCATGTAGAATATTTTTATGAACAAAACAGTATACAGACGAGTATCGAAAGTAAGCTTAATATCTATTTAATAAGCTTTTTTGGAAATAACATAACAGCTGCAAGATAAAATTATTTTGGCAAACATCACAAATGATGAATTAAACATGTTAGAGATGTGATTTTATTTAAGTTCCATAATAGGAATTTTTCTGGAGAAATCTATTTTCTATAATGTGTATTGTTCGAAGACTAAGTACTGAAGTAATAAGAACTACATAATTTGGGAAATCATGCCTGCTAGAATTTGAAGCAGAGAGAATTTGTGAACATAAGAGGTATTGGTGGTTATTGTAATGTAGCCTATTACACGTTTTGATATCTGTTCATATAAGGATTTCATAGCAAATAAAACTAATTTCAAAAATTGCAAACAAAAACTAGATGAATTGTTGAGGAATTGAGCCATTGCTATTCTTATACATCTCAATTATTATATTTTGGTGTTATCTGCCTAATCGATTATTAATATAAAATTAAAGGTTTTTAACATAAGAAGATTTATTTTTGATTGAAAATATTGCATTGGCCAAGAAAATAATTATTGTCAACTCGATTAACAATGAGTGGTTAACCTATATTAAATCTTTAGTGATGATTTCTAATTGTTAATCGAATATAGTAGAGTAATCAGTTTTAAACTTTTATGATCTAAAGAACTGGAAAACCAGAAAAACATCATGTTTTAAGTTCAACCAATCACGTATGTGTTATTCATGCAGGCTTTTAAAGAATTCCGTACAAGTTTGCTTTCAGAAGACTTTGATTCTAATTGGGTTTTCACTATGTAAGTTATGGCAAGGAACGGCAGTTACTTTTGAAGATGGTTAATAATAGCCAATAATGCGTGTTCTTTATGACCGACAAGTGGATTTTAAATCAAACGCAACCACTCAACAAGTAGTGTGTATACATTTTTAAAGATAATTTAATGAAAATTATACTACGGTTAGTTAGATAAGCATAAAATACTGGTCTTACATGAGTGTAAGTTAACTATATTCCGCAAAATGTATTTTAACTATTTACTGAAAACCCTGGCAGTGTAACGATATTAATGGAATTATTATATCAATCAATCAGTCAACAACAGCCTTTCCGTCCCACTGCTGGGCATCGGCCTCTTCTCTGCCACGTGTTTATCCTCAGCTCTAAGGTAAAAACACGGGGGACCTACAGTTTAACGTCGAATCCGAACTACAGACATTCCAGAGAAGGTTTTTAGCATTAAGATCAAACGGTGCAAGCCGAAATTATTATACAAGATTGGCAAATTAGAAGATTTATGACCAGAATTTAGATAATAGGGTAATGGGGGATATAAAATGATGTCATGATGTTAAATGTTTCTTGACTTTGATTAAAATGCTTGTAAATCTACATTATATTCATAAAAGCTTTCATTGCATCTAAAATTTACAATTAATTTCCTACATTACTTAAAAACAAATTCAAATGTATTCCAATTAACAGTGACAGCAACTGGTTATACAAAAATACAAATCTTAAGGTGTTTACCACAGTCTAATTTATCTATTGTGCGATATCTTAAAATGTTTATATAGAAGCATATATTTTGAGAAAAAACTTAAAATCTAACAGAACAGTTTTATATATAAGATTAAAATTTTGCTTTCTTAGGCCTGTATGTCATGACGATTTTGTTCAGAATCTTGTACAAAGTGTTTTTACAAAATTTTGTCTCGTTTCATACAGCAAAATGTTGTTCGAAACTTTGTATAAAATTCTATAGATTCATGTTTTAAAACTTACAGAATCTTGTTCAAAGAGAGAATATTATGAAATAGTGATAGAATTCTACGTTATCGAGAGTCACATAATTATTTAGACAGCTTTCTCATAGATTTCAATGTAATTTGCACCAATTTGCGCATGCAAAATTTTTTTCAAAATTCTGCGTTGTCATACAGCCCTTATACTATTATATAGAATCCTATATAAAAAAATGATTGCAGTTTAATGTTTCTTGGAAAGAAACAGCACCCATCATGTAATGTATTTCGATTTGATCATTGTTTTTGCATCTCAAAATATCTCTTATTTTGAGACCATAAAACCTATATACAAATATACAAACAACCTGTAGAGTATGATATATAGGTAAGTATTACAATTCATTAAAATATTGGTGGAGATTGTTGTTACAGTGGAGTGCCAGTGCTTAAAAGTGAGTTGATTATGATCTACCATTTATAACTAGGAAACTACTAAAAAATTCGTGTGAGTCATTCTCATTGGAAAATTGAATTTTATTTAGAAAAATCCGAAAGCTATGGTGCGAATTTTTGTCTTTTTTGTGTATGTGTTACGGGTAAAGTTAGCTTAACGGGTAAACTTAGGATCACCCGGGTAAACTGCGTAATACCGACTAGACATGGGTAAAGTCCGAACCTAACGCAGAACGCAGTTTACCCGGGTAACCCTAGGTTTAGCCGTTAATCTAACTTTACCCGTAGCATATGTACTAATTTCTAAGCTGCCTAATCATGATCACTGAGGTGTTATCCAAAATAGTAGAAGGTTATACGAACATAAAAATATAAGAGAAAACATAGTTTGAACAGAGAAGTAAAAAAAATGTTTCTTCGGTTTTAATAATATGTTATTTCGCATGGTATTTTCGTTTTGAATATGTTAGTTTTACTGGAGTTTTAAAAATGAATGCAAATATCTGTCGCAACATGGGAAGCCCGAAATTCGAAGGTAATTTTCAAATTAATAGTTCCAAGAAACCACAATTGAAATGTGGGAACTATGAACTTTGAGAAATCCAAATCAAACCTTGTAATCTTAATATTCTTAATATAACACTCTTGGAATTTCGGTTATTGTCTGAGAACCTTGAACGAAAATTTAATTTTTTTACTAATCACGTCAAGCAGTTGTGAAGTAGAACCTTAAATTTCTTGTTGTTGATTATTAATCTAAATAATTGTATAATTTGTTAGTTGCTATGTTGTTTCTAAGGATATTTTGAATCGCTGGTTCAGTTAAGTATTTTCATTATAAACCTAGGACAAGCAACAAGTAATGTTAGTATTGCGTGACAATTCGACGCCAATTTGCGAAAACATAAATCTCCCAACTAAAATTGTACTTAAATCCTTTAATTATTCGCAGCGTGTTGCATGCATTTTTAGGAGTTCATTGTCAATAACACTGCGAGCATGAATTAATGGTTTTATAAACATGAACATAAGCAAATGTGTAGCGTGCTTAATTTTTAGCAAACGTATGTTGTTAAAGAACCAAAAAAATTCACTAAGTATATCTACATGCAAGTAGCCAGATATAGGCCATTCCCAGGCTTTACAGTCCGTTGTTCTGCATTAATAACGAGTGCGGACAATGCACAATGCCCCGCAATCATAACCTTTCCCGGCTGGGTTATGCAAACTAATGTCTTCACTTATCTCATTTGAAACACTTCATTGTGTTGTTACAACTGTCAACTGCAGTTACACAAACTCTGAGACAAGCGCGCCAGAAAACCATTTCATTCAACAATTTTCTTGGGTTATTAGTGTTATTACAAGAAGGATGTTAGAATTACAGGACTATAAATGTACACCTGAATGCGTGAACAATGCAAGCGTGCCAATCTTTTGTCGAAATTGTGAAAGGGAATTCCGTACTTGTTTCAGATAGTCATTAGAATTTTTCTGATTTTTACACAAGATTAAAAAATTACTAGGTGATTTTGAAGTTAAATAACCTCAGCTACACATGGTTAAAGTTTTTTTGCACATCAGAATCACCCTGCACAAGAAAATGTTGAGGGCACCTTTAGAACGTAACCGTTCTCTTAAGGCATATAAGTATCTGTACACTATACC
>JABXWE010053155.1:0-20645 GCA_014611495.1 Limonius californicus | reverse complement strand
GATGTGACGTCGTTCAGCGCCGTTCGGCGTTTTGGACACGAGTCGGCGTTTTGGTCATCAACACCATTCGGCGTTTTGGACATGGTCGGCGGAATGGGAGTCGGCGTTTTGGGCGAAATATCGAGTCGGCGTTTTGGGCATTCGGCGTTTTGTCCCGGACCCGTTACAACGTCCGCATAAAGTTCATAATTTTGTTATTTAATATTTTTTGGGAAAACCCTGAAACAAATCAAATTTTATTTTTTATGTAGACTTCCTAACGTGACGTCAACATTAATTTTTTTAAAGGTAACTCCATTTTCCCTCTTTATTTGATAGACCCTCTCTCCAGTTAAACTACCAAAATTTACAAAAAGTTAGTAACCTACATAACAATTTTTTGAGAAAAATACACGCCGTGAAAGATCAAGACAAGGGTACGTACCCTAGGAGTGCGCATGGTCAACAAATTAATAGAAGAATATCGAAACAATTAGAGCTAGCACGTACAAAGAATGGAAGAATAGAGGATGCCCAAGAAAATGGCAATATAGAGCAAAAGGCATAAGATCTTCGGGAAGACCCCGTAAAAGTTGGAAACATCAAGACTTGGGACGTAACAGGAAATATATTCTAATACATGCAGAAAGAAAAAGGAGATGATTAAATTTATTAAAATCATTTTCAATCTTTAGCTCTAATGCTTTCGTGGCAGGGTTCAAAATCGCCTTGAGTTTGTTTTAATATTTTTCTGTCCGGAAAAATACCTATTCAATTTTTTGCTCTAAATAAAATTGTTATTTTAAATCTTTATTATGTAAATATTATTTTCTTTCTGTCATTAATGATATCGTTAAATAATATATTATGATACTAGTGTATAATAAAGCCTTTAAAGCATGTGCGACGCGAAGTAAACTTCCTTTCACGTCAGTAGTGCTTTAAAGGCTCAATTATACGTGTGTCATATGCCATTTTTTATTATACATGCCGCATACTCTGAAAAATACAGCTGGAAAGCTGAGATTTTTCTCCAATACTTGTAATGTTAACAATTTCAATTAAAACTAAAAATCGGCAAGATGATTATATTAAGTATTTCTTACATTTTTAAAAATATAATAACATATTTTTTTTCTTTTTTTATTACTGCTTTAAATTTTTATATTTTGTGTAACATTTTACAGCCTATCGCTGCTACGTCATCTGATTCACCCAAATTATATGTTTTCCTATGTAACGTGTAAATTTTTACTAAACAGTATCTTGTCCCTGAGAGAGACATAAGGTTCGTGTATGTATTTTCTTGCTATACCCATTCTTTGTTTGGCCGATTATTTCAATCATTTGTTAATTTCGCACACATGCACATAATTTGTCTGTAATACATTATCTTTTTCAAAACGCTATCGCTCGACTGGAACATAAAAGTCACATACAATTAATGACACTAGTTAATTGTACTTACCTCTATTGCAACTTAAGTTTACGAAAAACTAAGTTTATTATTTTTCGTCCTCTATTATGAAATTATAAAATTGTCTGTTGGTAAGTAAATCATAATATTTTTTAAATATCTGTAAATTTAATTTGTAAATGTGTTAAAGTTTCATTTTCGTTATGAATACAAATTACTATTTTTGCGGAAAAATTATTTTAACCGTCTTATTTATATTATTTTATATTTACAACTATTAATTAACTAATATATATTTTTGTTATACCTCTAACTTGAAAAGTAGTCCCCGTGACCGTAATTACACATCCGAGTTCGGGGCCCCTGGCAGCCGCCAGGATCGGCACCCGCTTAATCCACCACTGACTGGTACGAGTTGCTGGTACCGTCTAACCTAACTAAAAATTAATATTAGAACGTTTTTTAGTACGAATTGTAAGTATTTACGTTTATTTTTAGGTATCCACGTTTACATGGGTTATGCCGCCTCTACACCAACGTTTAGTAAACGTTATATTTTATTTTTTGCAAGGAACTTAAAACGAAAGAAAAGTACCAGCAGCAGCTGTGAGGGCAAGGAAATACAACCACCCGCTGTTTCAGACACTGCGACGGCGAGGCTTTCTTCTGTGGTTCAAACCACAGTAAAACTGAAGACGACGGCTGTCATGAAGATGATATTGGAAATATGTCGGTTGATAAGAAAAAAATTTTCCGGAAAATAGCTGGGTACCTTCGAAGAACTACGATTTTGCGGCAGATGCCAAACACATCAAGAGGAAATTCAATTACCAGTGGCTAGGCACATATTCACCATAGTTAGCTTACTCAAGGCAATTCAAAGGTGCTTTCTGTAAATATTGTGTGCTGTTTCCGCCGTCAGCCAGCATGATGAGAGGTGGTTGGGGTTCTTTCATCATCAGACCTTTCACTAAATACAAGAACATACACGATTATTGTAAAGCACATGTACAGACCCAGGGGCATAAGGCTGCAATGGAATCTGCAAAATCGTTCATGGAGGCCGTTCCATCATTGGCTTATTGTACAACCTTACTATGAATTTTGCCTATATGGACTAGTTCCAACCGCAGTAGTACCTACTTCTTATCCGATAGAAGACACATTTTCAGATTTTTCCTCGCCGGAAAAATTGATGTTCTAAAACATTTTTAAATGTTTTAATGTGTTTTTTGAATATCCCAACTGCCGGTGGTGAAAATTCAATGTTGATTTTGAGAAAACATATACAGAGTGTCCCAAAACGTACCAGCAATATTTCAAGGGTGAATTCCAGAACTTACTTAGAGTCGAAAAGTTCATATAAACATATGTACTAAACGTTACCGTTAACGAGTTATTGTTTATTTCATAATTTATGTGGCTAAAATTTTAGTTCAACGGTTTTCTGAAATACTGATCTAGTTGCCATGATCGCGTCTTTTGTTTGGTAACATTTGAACACCGTTTTTAACAAATTATTGTTTGTAATTTGTCAGTTTATTACGGTGATACTGAAGTTATTGGCTTCTTCTTTCTATTCTTATTCCCAAGTGATTCAGAATGCCAATGTTATTCTCAAATGAAGAATATGCAGATATTCATTATGTTTACGGTATGTGTGGTGATGGAAATGCAACAAGTACGTCAAGTAGGTATATCGTAGAAGACTGCCTACTGTGCAGCGAAAAATTTTTTTGTTTCATATGTCTTAGCTTGAGCTCAAAAAAGTTGTTGGTCTAGATCAGCAATATGCCAAAAAGAATTTTTTGAATTTGAATAATATCTTCAGGTGCCACAACGGCTTTTAAATATACCTATGCATATTTTGATAAAGACTGCCTGCGCATCAAAAATTCTAGTTCGTTCAGATTACAAAATTTCTTATAGCTTGTATTTAAAATATTTTCATACTAATATAAGAATTGACATATAACTATTGCCAGTGCACGATGAAGGTCCTTCATCCTCAATATCGGATCCACCTTCGACATCGTCCCCAATACCGCTTCCACCTATAACGCCTCCCTGCAATAAACAAATGCGAAAGGCTCTTCCAACATTGAAGCTTCCTGCTATGGAACCTTGTCATGGACGGACTGCTGGTGAACCTCAGCAACGAAGGCTTCTCATCCCTTGGTTACGCGGATGACTTGGTTATCCTAGTAGAAGGGAAGTTCATAAATACGGTCAGGGAACGTATGCAAATGGCCCTGAACGTAGTAACCCGGTGGACAGAAAGGGAAGGCCTGAAGGTCAGTCCCCAAAAGACCACCATAGTACCATTCCAGCACATTGAGAAAGTTATAAGGAAAGCGGAGATAACCCTTGCGGTAATCAGACGCACCTACAACAAATCGTGGGGTTTAAGACCAAGCATGGTGCACTGGCTGTACACCAGAGTAGTCAGACCTGCGATAACGTATGCAGCCTTGGTGTGGTGGCCCAAGGTTAAGCAGGAAACAGCGAAAATAAGAATAGGCAAGATTCAAAGGCTTGCTTGCCTAGGAATTACGGGGGCAATGAGAACTACGCCCACCGCAGCAATGGAAACCCTCCTTGACCTCCCCCCCTTCATCTGGTGATTAGGGGGGAGGCTAGGCTGGGACTATATAGATTGCAGAGTGCACAGTTCAATCTACGAGCAGACACTGAACACACGAGGTTAATTGACGGCACTGGAGGTCCCATGCTTGACATGAGAACGGACCATATGCCGTCAAAACACCTAACAGACACACTCTTTGAGGTCATAATTCAGGAACGAACAGTCTGGACATCTCCTGGGCCGGACTTTCCTCCTGGAAGCCTAATCTGGTACACAGACGGCTCAAAAACCGAGTCGGGAACTGGTGCAGGCATTCACGGTGTAACGCCAAGGCAAAGTTACAGCTTTGCACTTGGCAGGTACACCTCCGTTTTTCAAACGGAAATATACGCGATTCTTCAATGTGCGCGGGAAAACAAAAGAAGGGCCTATGTAGGTAGGCGTATCTACATCCTATCGGACAGCCAGGCGGCCCTAAAAGCACTATCAAGCTCCAAGGCCTCATCCAGACTGGTCTGGGAATGCTACGAAGTACTCAACGACCTGGCAGGACAGAACACCGTGAGGCTGCTCTGGGTGCCGGGCCACTGTGGGATCGTAGGAAATGAAAAAGCGGACGAACTCGCAAGGCAGGGCTCTGCAGGGCCGTTTTACGGGCCTGAACCTGCACTGGGAGTATCAAGATATGCAATCCGTAGCGTAATCAGCGACTGGATTTGCAGCCAACACAAAACCTACTGGCTAGACAGACCAGGGTTAACCCATAGTAAGGCATTCATTAAAGGACCTTGCAGGCATAAAGCAATAGAACTGCTTAAGCTAAGCAGGATGCAGCTAAAAATCCTTACGGGCCTCCTAACAGGGCACATGACTGTTAAGGATCACCTGATCAGGATCAAGAAATTCGATGGTGACCCCACATGCAGACTCTGCAGCGAGGCACCAGAAACCGCAATGCACATCCTATGCAGCTGTAATGCGCTGGCTGGAAAAAGACAACGCATATTCGGGCAACCATACATGGAACCGGAGGACTTTGATACGCACCCCGTGAGTGGCCTGTACGCCTTGGTACAGGGAAGTAAGATCACGGACTGGGTGTGAGCGAATACCAGGGGGTACACAATAAGCCTTATTGGCGGAAGTGTCTCCGGAACCAAGGGTAGACGGACCCAGGGGACAAAAAAAAAACATTGACGCGTGAATGTGATCGATGGAGACTGTCAGATAGAGGTGCTGCTGCCATTTCAACAGCGCTACTTGGGCATTGTGACCGAAGAAAACTTTTCCTCTGTTATTGATCGCACCAAACTTCGGGGAGAGAGGCAGAAGCTTCGAAAACAACTTCAACTTGATGTTCAGTAAGATATGGGGCTGCAGGCAATATATGTTGATGGAAGAAAAGACAAGACGACGAAGAGTGTGTTAAAAAATGGAAAGTGAGAACCAAATTCTGAATATATAGGACACATCAGTCCTACATTAGGAAGCTCTCTTGCTATTACGAAAAGTAGCACAAAATTCTTATCTACAGAGGGCTTTAGAACAGATGAGTTAGTCGCAGTTGGATGTGATGGAACAAATGTAAATACTGGTTGGGAGCCTGGTATTATACGTCACTTTGAAGTGCAGCGTAAGAAACCACTTCACTGGTTTGTTTGCCTCCTTCATATGAATGACCTCCCTCTTAGACATTTACTGATTCATCTTGATGACACAACGCAAGGTCCCACTTGCTTCTCAGGTCCAGTCGGTAAGGCTCTTAAATATTGTATGTTGCCATTAGTGAAATATAATAAGATTGACGGTAATACTTTGTCCAAAATTGATTTAAATAGGCTGAGCAATGATCAAAAATATCTATATAGAATTACTATGGCTGTTACTACCGGTGATTGCAGCCAAGAATTGGCTAATCTTCAGTCTGAACCGATGGCACATTCTAGATGGCTAGCAACAGCCAGCAGAATATTACGTTTATACGTTTCATCAAATAATCCATCTGATAGTCTTATAACTTTAGTCAAGTATATAGTTAAGGTATATGTGCCTATTTGGTTCGAAATCAAGACAAAATCAGCATGCTGGAACAGCTCACGACATATGTGGAAAATGATTCAATACAGCAGATATCTTCCTCCTAACCTACAAAAAGTTGTCGATCCTGTAATTCAACGAAACGCATTCTTTGCCCACCCTGAAAATGTACTGTTAGCTATACTTACTGATGAAAATGTTCATGTTAGGCAGCTGGGCTTTCGTCGTGTATTGAAATGCAAAGACCAACAAAAAATAAGTAAAGCCGTTCGGCATTTTAGAGTTCCAAGATTGAATTTTGAAGCCCAGGAGCATTACGACTTTATAAGCCACAACAGTTACCACAATGTTAAACCTCCACTAACACGATTAATTAGTCGAAATTAGTATAAGAGGTGTATGGATTGTGACGAAACTAACATTACATTAACAACAAAATTTCTTTGTCATACGCAACCAGTAGAACGGTGTGTTTGGTTGGTATCCGAAGCATCTGCAGCTGTTATTGCTAGTCAAAGAGATGGTTACATTCGATCAAGACTAAAATCACTATCGATAATTGATAGGTTCAACAAGAAATCAGAGTATAAATTTAAGTAGTTTCATTTATAACATGGTTTGTTTATAAATTTTCTTGCTGTTTGTAGAATCTTAGATGCTTAATTAGTGATAAAAGTATTCTTCATTTTGGCTAACAGTTATACACGTATTAAGTGCATTCATGTAAAGCTAAAATTTCTTTAAGTTTGTATGAATAAAAAAGTTAACACGTAGGTATTTTTGCTTAAGTTTATAAATTTTCACAGCCATTGTGGCACCTGAAGATGTTGAACTAAATTATTTAGATTTTGATGGATTATCACTGATGCAGCGTAGCAACTTTTCTGCACCCAAGCTAACCGATTTTCAAAAATTATTCAAATCACATAATTTTTCGCTCCACCCTCTACTCGTGCAGTTTTCTTTAATGCGCATCGTCAGCTGAAGGAAACACGGCACGTTCAATGCAAGACATGCAGTTGGCCAAGGAGTTGTCCGTATACTCATAAACGATGATGAACAAGTTCTTTATTTATTACAAGAAGATCTGACTTTAAGTGTGTGAAGAATTGCATTACGTACTGGAATATGTAGAAACCAGGTTTGAACAATAATAAGAAGTGCTCGCTTACATCCATATCGTCATCAAAGAGTTCAAGCTCTGGGTAATGATTTTGAAGCTAGTTTACGATTTTGTAATTGGGTGCAAAATAATCAAAACCTACCTAACGCATATTTTACGGAGCGATGAAACTTCTTTAACACGAGATGATATCAATAATTATCATAATTTTCATGAATGGGCTGCAGAAAATCCCATGAAACAGATTATTTATGCAACTGAAGTGCACACAGTAGAAGAATTATGCCAAATAATATAGCAGGCTGCCGATATTATTAGGAATAACCCAGCAACTATATTAAGGACGATCTCTTCTCCGACGTGCGGCTTTGTGTATCGAACACAATGAAGATAATTTTAAACATTTCTTGTAAATAAAATAATAAAAATGTATTAAAAAAATATTTATTTCATAAAATTCGTTGAACTAAAATTTTAGCCACATATATTATGAAATAAACAATAACTCGTTAACGGTTACGTTTAGTACATATGTTTACATGAACTTTTCGACTCTAAATAAGTTCTGGAATTTATTTCTCAAATATTACCGGTACGTTTTGGGACACCCTGTATAGTAGTGCTTTTCTAGATCTCCCGTGTATGCCAGTGCAAATTCACTATAAATTACTTGAATGGCGTTCGGACTGCAAACGAACAAACACGATTTTGTAACATAAACGAACACGCAATTATCATATCTTAGGTGGGGAGATGTCGTTAACAAATTTGGTGGGATGTATTTCACAATTGAACACTTCTAGATTTTTACAAAATTTATATTCAAATGTAAATTTTAAATATTTATTTCAAAAAAAATGTGGAAACTCTATAAACAAAATAATTTTGCGCCAAGTATCACATGAAAGTAAGTTTTATTGAGGTTATGTTAATTGGCAAGTTTAATCTAACCTTAAAACACATTTTAAAAATAAATATTCTTTAGCTAAACTGAATAATCCAGACAAGTTTATGCCTTTCATGGAAATGGTAAATTGCAGACGAGCAGAAGCTAGAAGAAGTATTTTAGTGCAAGTGCAATCATCCCAGTCGTTTAAGGAGCTGTATTTCTATTGTAGCGCCTTAGGTACAATAAACCAAATGATGCATTACACAACTGGAAATGAACAAATGGTATAAAGATTTGTAATTATTAAAGGAGCATTTAATTAATCGGATTTTTAGCATTTTATAATAGTTGAATTTGCCAAAGAATCACATGTTGACAATGTATTAACAAATAGTTCGCATTTGAGTGATGTGCAAGGTGTTCCGGTACACTCCAATTTCTTGTGGTTTAAAGCTGTAGGGCGTAAAACTAAACTGAAGCAAGCCAAAAACATTAAATTGAATGTGGAAAATGGAAATCACATAGCTAAAGATAAAGAACTCAAGGAAACTCTTCAAGCGTGTGGAAGTGTATGATTTAAAATTTCAAAATTAATTAATGTATAAGAGAATAATATTTTAGGTTTCCGAACAAATTGTAACACTACATAGTGCAACAACACTGAATGATGTTGCCACAAGGCTAAGATTTTTAACAGCTCGTCAAGTTGAATTATCTGTGGCTGGTTTGTTTCCCAAGGCTGTTGCCTATCCTTTTGGTTCCTCGGTAAATGGATTTGGAAAAATGGGTTGTGATTTGGATCTTGTCCTACGGCTAGCTACTGAAGAAATGGTAATATTTTTATTTTCCATTGATCGTGAAAAATTTACACAAAATTGTAAATATTATCAATGCATTATTAATTTCAGACTTCAGAAGAAAATAGATTAGTATTTCATTGCAAAGCACTAAATGGATATGAAAGGTCAATATCACAGAGACATATGGAAATTATAGGTGATTTATTGCAACATTTTTTACCAGGTTGTATTCAAATAAGAAGGATTCTACAAGCAAGAGTGCCAATAATTAAATATTATCAACAATTGACTGATGTTGAATGTGATTTGTCAATGAGTAATATGTAGGTTATTTAAGAGAATGCACACTAAAATCAATTTAGAAGTAAACATAAATTTTTGTGTAGGTCTGGAGTATGTATGTCTGATCTGCTTTACTTGTTTGGATCAATTGACCCTAGAGTTCGTCCTCTAGTATTTACAATACGAAAATGGGCGCAAGAAGTGGGATTAACCAACAGTTCTCCTGGCCGCTGGATTAGCAATTTTTCTTTGACACTGCTTGTTCTTGCTTTCCTTCAAAAACCCGGTGCTTCTCCACCTATTCTTCCAACATTTAACACTTTCGTAAAACATGCTGGTAAGTATCTTATATAACATATGTTGGTACATAACTGACTATTTACTTCAGGTGCAAATGACAAATACGTAACGGAAGATGGTGTCAATTGCACATTTCTGCGTGATATTGCAGAGTTGAACTATAAATCTAAAAACACAGATGATTTAGAATCCTTATTAAAACAATTCTGCGAATTTTACTGCTCATTTGACTTCTCCTTACGTGCAGTTTGTCTTAATGAAGCCGTTTCTATTACCAAACCAGAGCACAGTTCTCTCTATATTGTAAACCCATTGGAACGAGGATTAAATGTTAGCAAAAATGTCAGTTTGGAGGAATTAGAAAAATTCAAATTTGAATTACGGAATGCAGCATGGGTATTAGAGTCGCAAGAAAAGAATACATCTAACTGGGGAATTTTGGAAATGTTTGAGAACAAAAAGAAAACATTTTCTTCAAACTATATCATTCCATCTAGACATGGAAGGCTGATGGAAGTTAGCAGATTATTTGAAGAACAGAAAGAAGTAGGAGAAGATGTAGTGTTTAAGAATGAAAATGTAGAAAAAGAAATAGAGGTAATTAAGAAAATACAAATAGAAGAATAAAAGATATTGATAGTAGTGGTAGAAATGTTAAAAGGCAAAAATCAAAAAGGTAGTTATTGTAAATTTTGTATTGTAATAAATATAATGCTCTTAACAAAGTTCATGTTTATTTATATTTAATGATTAATTATTTTTATAAATTTTAAAAATTAAATCGCTTAAAAAAAACCGTTTCGTAGTAAATGGATTGAGCCCCATGTAAAAATTACATGTTTTACCTACTCCCGATCTGAAGTATGCCCCTTTCCCTGTAATATACTTTATAAATGTCGCCCTTGCATACTGGATTGGTTTATAAAATGTGATTCTAGTCTACTTGTTTTCCAATATAGTCTTTATTATGCTATCATCAGCAGTTCTTGATTAAGATTGTAGAGAAAATAAAAATTTTTATCTAAAAAAATGTAATAACCATTCTTTTGACCTATTCCATTTCAACCCTGAAGAACATATTAAATTTTGCAATTTTTGGAATCTTTGTCCTATTGACGGTACTTTATGTTTACAATAACTTATAATTGTGTGATGTATAGTGTATTTTCTGAGTTAATGATCTTGTTTTGATTGCGTTTTTGATGGTCAGAACTTCAATTCATTATCAACCATTTCTTTAAACACCACTAATCACGTATTCGACGCAACTGGACACCAGTTTTATTATTAGGATATAAATTGACCTAACAATATCCTACAAAATCTAACCTTGTATTTTATTGTCGCAGTAATAAAAACTATAATCCATAAATAAGGGTGCCGGATCTGAGTCAAAGCTCTATGACTATAAAAAGAAAATGTTGCAAGATATTGGTGAACATGAAAAAGGGACGAAAGAGCAGGTAGCAAAACCATGAATAGATTACTGATTAGGAAAAAATCGCCCTTACATGGTAGCCTTTGATATGTTGATTGTTTAATAAACAAAATAACAGATTTTTCTAACACAGCGTATATATATACACATTTTGGAAATCCAACATAATCCCCATTTTATGAGAACATTTCTTGAAATTGTCAAGGAGTAAAGTTGTTGACAAGAATTACAGGAAGTATTACAAACTTTCAAGCCATTTAAGGAAGTAAAACACTTTCTTTATAAAAACCAATGCAATATTTGTAATTATCAGACATGTGAGAAGTTGCAGCATCCACCTGCTTGATTAACTTAATCAAAACAGTCATAGCCGCCCCGTGCGAGTGTACAGGTTGTGCCCTGCACAAAAGCGTCCACCGGGAGGGACGCCATTACAAGACGATAAATAAAAGTAAATTTTTATACAATGCTCCTATTCATGAAGTAAAACTTTGCTGCATACAACAATAAGACGATAAAAATGTAAACAGTAAACCCAAGAACCATAACCAGTATCTGTTTTTCAAAGCTAAAATTATTTGCTATTAACAATGTCCGAAGAACATTTTACAGATTTATCAATAATATTGATACAAAATAATATGGAATTCCCAGAAGTGGACAATTTTTTACTTTTATTAGATTTAAATTTAATATTTTGTGGATGTTAGCGGTATTCATAATACCTCTGCTAATTTGGTTTTTATTTTATTTGTTAATACCAAACGTGTCAATTTTTACTACCACTAGAGTTTAATGAACTATTTGCAAATAGTAAAATAAAATCATTTTTACTAAATAAACAATATTAGGTAAAAACAAATTAATAACATGCTTAACATTTAAAAAATAAATTTAAATTTAAACCGTCCAGAAATAGAAACCGGGTTTTCAGAGTGAGAGCCTAGCGCTGCATCACAGCAAATTCCTTTTCATTCTGCAAAATCATTATTTCATATAATAGTGATGCTCCACGAATTGGGTTTCTAATTATTTTAAACAACGTAAATTAACGTTCTAATGACTGCAACTGATAACAGTTGACATGAACTAATTTTTACAAGCAAAATACCGCATTTAATACTCTGTTTTCGGTATATGACAACAGGTATTTTTCTTTTATTTCACATTTTACGTTAATACCCCACTAGTTTGAACTGACAGGCCAAATTTGAAGCATTTATTTAAATATTTTAGAACTCTTAAAGTAAACGAATTTTAACAAATTCTGCGTTACAGAGAATAACGATCAAAACGATGATCAATACTAAAAGTTTTAATTTTAGAAAAAATAATTTTGATAAGCAGTTTGTAAATATTATTTAACCCCATTTGAATAGCCCAAAATATTTTTGATAGAGCCTATACGTAGGGGGTACTGCCTGTAACAATCTGCCCAAAAATGTTTCATAAAAGCGAGACATTAAGCTGATGCGTCTTAACAGACTCATCCTGTATACCAAAATCCAAAATTTATTATTGTGTTATGAGGTTTTTGATAATTGGGGGAAGCTCTATTTTTATGCACACATATGTACATATATCGGCTATTATAAAATAAATAAATAGTACAAATAGTCTTGAAATTAATTTATAAAGAAATATATTATTATCATCAACAGCCTTTCCGTCCCACTGCTGGGCATCGGCCTCTTCTCTGCCACGTGTTTCTCCTCAGCGCTAAGGTAGAAACACGGGGGACCTACAGTTTAACGTCGAATCCGAACGACAGAAATTCCAGAGAAGGTTTTTAGCATTAAGATCCCACGGTTGCAAGTCGGATTGGGAAATTGTGTGTGGTGGGTTACAGACAAGATTTTTATAAATCTGCATAGTAATGCTTCGGATTCGAACCCAAGTCAGAATCAACGTTTTATTCAGAAAGCGAGCGCTCTACCAACTGAACTACCACCACACCTAAAAAATATATTACATAATATAATAAATCTACAAATACTGTATTATGAGGGCGCTGAACTATAACTTTGAACAAAGGCGCCTCTTAACCATGGGGCGGCACTGAAAGCAGTCCATGGAATAAACTAATATGAAATATGATCTTTCAACAGTTATACACCGACAATGAGAGTTAATAATCAACATAGGAACAGACAAAGTGGTAACCTAAGCAAGGACGTATCCAGCTCAAAACGGAAGAGGGGCAGCTTCCTGAATCCAACTTCTTTCATGGAAGAGAGGGGTCCATGGGGGAGGGTCATGCAATTATACACAATCATCATCAAAAAAACAATAATTATTAATAAAATTAATTTTGTTTTCACTAATTGTTTCTTATTTGCGAAAATCCATTGACGATGAATGCTTAGCATGACTAACCCATTTAACCTATTTTTCACCAATAGTGCTTCTAAGTCATGTTTTAATTCGGCGAAGGGAACTGAATGAGTGCTTGTTGTGCAGGGTTATGAAAGCAAATTCAATAGCGCCTTTCTAATGGTTGGGAAAAAACAATTCGCTCTTTTTTAAAACCTCGATGATATCTGGCGCTTCTGGGTCGGTACATGTGCTTTGCAATAACTATTTATATCCTTGTACTTAGTGAAAGGTCTGATGATGAAAGAACCCTAACCACCTCTCATCATGCTGGTTGACGGCGGAAACAACGCACAATATTTACAGAGAGCACCTTTGTGCCGCCTTAAGAAAGCTAACCATGATGAATATGTGTCCAGCTACTGCTGATTGAATTTCCTCTTGAGGTGTTTGGCATCTGCCACAAAATCGTAGTCTTCGAAGGTACCCAGCCATTTTCCAGAAAATGTTTTTTCTTATCAACCGGCATAGTGGTCGACAGGCCGACGATATTTCCAGTATCATCTTCATGACAACCACCATCTTCAGTTTTACTTTCACTGTAACTGGCACCGTGGTTTGAACCATAGAAAAAGGCCTCGCAGTCGCAGTGTCTGAAGCAGAGGGTGGTTGTACTTTCTTGCCCTCGTAGCTGCTGCTGCTGCTGGTGCTGGTACTTTTCTTTCGTTTTAAATTCACTGCAAAAATAAAATATTTTTTACTAAACGTTGGTGTGGACATATGTAAACGTAGATACCCAAATAAACGTCAATACTTAACCATTCTTACCAACAACTTTCTATTATCCATTTTTGTATAATTTATAATAAAGTAGATGGCACGAAACATGCAATTGATGCATCGTGAAATGAGACGAGATTATTCTAGAAAGCTCCTTGTTGCCACGAGCTAACTAAACATCCATTTGTGAGAAATCATAAGAACTACAACCTGTACGTGTATAATACACGTATAGGTTATAGTTCTTATGAATTTTAACAGATGGCGCGAGGATCTCTATTTCATAATTAGTTTCTTTCAAAATGTTGACATACCAAAAAGCAATCTATTAATCAATTTTTCAGAAATTTGTTGTTTATATTTTGTTTTATTTTAATTTTTTTCACCTTGGAAGAGGGGGCAACTGTGCCCCCTTGCCCTCCCCTGGATACGCCCTTGAACCTAAGCTTCGTATTCAAATATATCAAAGTAAGAAATAAATAACAAAATGTAAAATTAGAGGTGTTAATTGTTTCTTACCATATTTCATTGAAATTCAGGTTAACTAATGAGCAAATATTATTAATAATTTCAGAAGGTTCTAATTGTTGAAATTATTAATACTACTACTTATTAAATAACCTGAAACTATAGCCAGATAATGCTATATCATGCAATGAAGACATACCGCAGTCATTATACATAAGGACGTATCCAGGGAGGGGGCAAGGAGGGGCAGTTGCCACTCCTTCCAAGGTAGAAAATGGTCAGAGTTCTACAAGAGCATCCATGTTTTAAGGATCACTTCATCAATATTGTGGAAGCATTAGAGACATTAGCTGAAGAGGGTAATGCAGCAACAAGAGGAAATGCATACCAAATGCAGCGGCGTGCAGATCTTCATTTGTTGTGTCAGTAGTATTAATTGCGAAGTATCCCTCTATACTGGAACCCGCTGCAAATACACTTCAATTGAAAGCACTTGACATAGTTAAAGCTAACTAGCACATTCAAACTATTCTCCATGCTAAGAGAGCATCGGGAAGTTGCGGAGAACGTCACAGCTGACGTTTTGAAAGAAACAGGCGACATTGCAAAGCATTTGAATGTTGATATAACCGCCACTCGCGTTGCTGGCGGACAAATGCTTAGAAGCAACCTTCCAGCTGGAAATCCATCCGAATTTTGGAGAAGGTCTCTAAAAATTCCTTATTTGGATTCCATCATATCATCTTTAGAAGTCAGATTTTCTGCAGACAAATCGCCTGCATTTTCATTGACACATTACCAACCGAGTTACATGAGAGATGTTTCATTGGAGGAATGGAATGAAAGTACTTCATCTTGTGCAACTTTTTACAATTTGGAAGGCATCGAAGGAGAAAGGAAATTGTGGTTTAAAATGTGGAATGAGGTAAAAGAAGCGCCAGATATCATCGAGGTTTTAAAAAAGAGCGAATTGTTTTTTCCAACCATTAGAAAGGCGCACCTGATTTTGTTAATTGTTTGCTGCCTTACTTCGTTGAAATTCATACTTTATATATTAATAATAATAAAAGTCAATTTCAACAGGTATTTATTTTTATTTTGGCTTTATACGTATTTCGACATACAATATGTCATTATCAAAAGCATTTAATGAAGTAAACATTTGTAGTTGCTTGGGTAACAGATCCAGTGTGCTGTTACCCAAGCAACTACAAATGTTTACTGCATTAAATGCTTTTGATAATGACATATTGTATGTCGAAATACGTATAAAGCCAAAATAAAAATAAATACCTGTTGAAAGTGCCTTTTATTATTATTAATATATGCACCTGATTTTGCTTTCACAGCCCTGCATAACAAGCACTATAGAGCGTTCATTAAGCTCTCTTCGTCGAACTAAAACATTGCTTAGAAGCACTATTAGTGAAAATAGGTTAAATGGGTTAGCCATGCTACGCATTCATCATCAGTGAGTTTCCGCAAACAAGGAACAATTAGTGGAAGCAGTAGTTAGAAAATTTGCAAGTAATCCTCGCAAACCACTGTTCAATAATTATTTTATTAATAATTAGTTTTTCTTTTGTAATTGTGTATTATTGCATGGACGCCCTTCCCCCATGAAAGAAATTGGATTTAGAAAGCTGCCCCTCTTTGAGCTAGATACGCCCTTGGTTATACACTAATTTCATATGACCGCTTACTACATCAAAAGTACATATGTAATGCAAACTCATATTATACAATAAAATAGTTGAGGCGGTAATGAACTTAATTAATTAAATTTTAATTATTTAATGCATTGGGGACCCGAGTAGAAAATCTTCTTCTTCTTCTTCTCGTTCCCTCCTTATGCCCCTTCGGAGCGTCGGAGAGAAAATCCAACAACAAAGGAAATTAGACTGTTGAAGGCATTAACGAAAAAACATTAAAAGACCAGAAAGCGAAGTAATATTAATAGAACATATAAATGGAAAAAAATATTTAAAAAAAACAGAATGCGTCATGAATGAACCAGAACAAAATAGCAAAGATACAAGGTTTCAAAAACAATTCTGGTAAGAATATTGAAGTCATGTTACACCTAGCTACTTAAAACCAAATAATAGGAAACTTGGCACTCCAAGACAGGAAAAGATAAGCAGGCATGAGAGAGGCCTGTATTAAGAAATGCATTAAAAAAAGACTAGACAAGATAAAAAATAAGAACGAATTTTTTAACATTGAACTGGGAATAATCAAGACTGTATGTTTTTTAAAAGTTTATTTCAAAATAACTGTTCGTAACACGGCTCATTTATCTTTGTTCTAAATCTGAAATTGCCAAAAATTTGGTGAATGAAGGAACTGTATGAACATTTTTAATCGATGTAGTTTGCTAAATCTTATTTTAGTGACGACAAGGGATATCATCATTACACACCCACTCAAATCTAATACTGGATATAGGCTTCCCCCAATCTCTGCAAGCATTTCATTCTTATACCAGTCCATTTTTACAATTTCTACTAGAAATCAACCACTCTTGCAAAATGACCTGCATTTTTTAAATCAAACTGGGTATTTAAAACATTTTCGTTATTTTCTTGAAACGTATTAAGTTTCAAAAAAAGCTTTTTTAGTTAGTTATTGTAAAGACACGTAGCGTACCATAAACACCAGGACACAGAAAGTGGCATCCATAACAAAACTACAACCCCAAGTACTAACAGGAAAAAAATACTTACCCATCTGGTCATAATTTTGCGAATTGTCCACACAAACATTTATTTTCAGCTACTTTTAAAATCCGTGTGTAATGAAAACATGTGAAAAAATGTACAGCTATTCATGAAATGGATAATTTTATGCCTGTACTTCATTAAATTAATTACTTTTAAGAAACTGAAAGAAAACTTTAAACCACACAGTGTTATAACCGATTAGTTTTAATTATTAATACATATTTGCAATTGAATACAGCTTCAAGAAACTATTAAAAGACAAATAGCGTTGCTAAAATATATTAGTTCACCTAGAACAGAATAGAGTAAACAATTTTGTTATTTTCCATAAAAGAATTAAATGAATAAAATTATGTCTTACAGTTACCATAATATTTCAACTAATATTAGCAAATATATTTTTATAAATTAATATATGCATTATTTAATCGGAATTCTTCTAGCAAATATTCATCTCAGTGACTTTCTCCCTTTTTCCCAGCAACGCGTTTAAAATCACCCATATTTGTAGTACTGATAGGTGAACCAATTATAGCAAAGTGATCGATTTGTGTAACATCCCCTCCTGACTGATTATCTTTTATGAAGAATTGAATATTTTGGACATTTTGGAATTTCACATAGCGCAAATTAACAGGATTTCCGTCCAAGTCCTGTGGGGTGAACCTAAAATGCAAATAATTAGCAGAGCTTCGAATGTTAATTCAAACTACTTACTCCACATTCTGAACACTAGTATAACTATCAGCCAAATCAAAGTCCAAGGTATGGGGTTGGTTAATAAATATTTTTATATTTTTTGGTCCTTTATCAGCTGGCCCTTTAATTTTTAAACTATGGATCTTTACACCTTGGTTAAATGCAATGGATAGTATCAACTAAAACGAATGGTTTATAATTGCAAATTAATCAACACATATCTTACTTACTTGTTCATCACAGTCCGATTGCAAATAGCCACCGTTTGGTTGCAGGCAATGCATAAATGGATGATCATCATGTTCGTTTAAGCATTCACAGCTGGATTTTAAAATAAATGGGAACAGATCCATCTGCACAAAGAAGTAGTTACTTTGTTAACAATTGATATTATATTTCCAAAACTTACGTGTCCAGATACTGCCTCTGAATCTTCACCTTCCTCTGAACCATAGTACTGCTGAATTTTATTTTCAAGGGCTGTGGGATCGGCACCTTGTATGCGATCAACCTTCGTCTAATAAAAATCAATTTTAATCTTTAATATTGTATTCCATATAATACCCCTTTCTAATATTACTTACTTTATTACGGTAGAAAATAAATGTAGGCATAGCAGAAACGCCTTGAGCAGCAGCGGTTTCTTGACATTTATCAACATCAATTTTCAAAAACACAGCCTTAACATACTTAGTTGCTAACTGCTGGAAAATTGGAGCAATTCGTTGGCAAGGCCCACACCTACAAAATTTTTAAGTTTGCATTTATTGAAAAAAAAATACATATTTGTTTGAGGTTAGAATAAGCTTACCAACTAGCAGTGAAATCTGCTACCACTAATCGTGCTGCAGCTCCAGCTAATTCCGACTGAAAGTGTACTTCATCATTAATTACACGAACAGATCCCATAATTTATTGGAGTTTTATGTTAACTTTTAAAAAATTCAATTTAAAAAAAACCGTCAGTCATCAACGTATGACACACAGTTGTCAAATTGGAGCAAGAAAAGTTAAAGGACAGTGTTGCTTGTCATTTCTTTATAAGTAGACCCTAGTGACCTCTACACGATATACCCGCGAATCTTTAAATATAATTATTTGTCAGTTTAAGAAATTGATATTTTACAATAATGTTTTTCGTCTTATCAAGGATAATATCTAAAATTATCGAATATCGCAGTACAAAGCGCTCGTTAAATTTTTTATAGTAAAATGGAGTAATATTTTTCTTATTTACTATGGTTTTACAGGTAAAAGGCACAGAAACTGCCATAAGTAACTTAACTGCAGAAACAAATTTTGGTAGTTGTTTTACTGAATCTACCTAACCTTTCCGATTCTTTAATTCGATAATATATTTAAAATTGAATTTAATGAAGCGTTCCCCAGGCTAATGTCCTATAGAGCCAATTACAGTCCAACTTCCATATATCAAAATGCCAACGGTTCGTGAAATATTCATTGCATAGAAAATTCCAATATATGGTAGAAATTTAAAAATATTTATTTATAAGGAGGTACAGACATATGTACGTACGTAAATTATTACGTTAAAAATTCATTACTTTAAACTTAGTAATTTGTGGCTTGCTAAAGTTACCTATCTAGCTGACATATATTCGTTAATGAAAGATTTAAATTTGCCAATACAAGAAAAATAGATCAATCTTTTTATTTATTATAATAAAATAGAAGCCTTTGTTAAAAATCTAGACTTGTGGGTAAACACAGTTAAAAAAGATTGGTTTGATATGTTCCCGTCATTCTTACAGATAATTGAGGGCAACATGATAATTCAAAAGGAAATTTTGGATACATGTCAACGTATACACAAACAGGCGCTAAAATGAAAAGGAAAATTTATTCAATTTTACCCATCTACAGGGGATATTCGTTTGAGCAATATGAGAGTAATAAACCCTTTTCGGCACTTTCAATCAAATAATATAACCCTATCAGCAAAAAAAATTTTAATTGAATTTTCAACGGGCAAGAGTTTGGAAGTAAAGTTTAAAGGTAACCAGAATAATTTACCTACATTTTGGTTAGAAACTGAAGAAAAATATCCGACACTGAGTAAAAAGTCAATAAAATTGTTATTTCTATTTGCAACAACTTATTTGGCTGAACCACGGCATAATGCCGTGGGCTGAACGTGGATTTTCAACGGTGGCTGTTACGAAATATAAGTTTAGAAACTGACTAGACATACCGAAGTTAAACAAGGAGAATAGCATTAACTAATTATCTTGAAATAAGTATTAATTAATTAATTGAAGATAAACAGCAGCTTGTTGAGGTAAAAACATTCATTTGTGTATGTTGGCAATACCTGTTAGTATTTTTTTGTGTAACTAACAGTTGGCCATAGTTGTTTTGACTAGTTAAGTTCCCGTTTAACACTTGTACCACAGAATAAATACCTACGGACACAGAAGCGCCACTCTCGGTTTTAAGCGGATCTGAAAATGAGTGCGCATGCGTAGCTGTAGCCATGTTGGCAGCGAGTAGATTTGTGATTATATCCCTTAGTTTCAATGCGAGTTGACCAGTTTGTCAACCGGATTTTATAATAACAATTAAATTACTAAGACTAATTTTAATATGAATGCATTAAAAGGTGGGCGGTGGTGTGCTGCACCTAATTGCACCAACAATTCCAATATAAATAAACAACTAAGCTTCTTTCGTTTTCCACAAGACGCACAACGGTAAGTTATCTGAATTGAAAACACAAAACTCTTAGGGTAAAACACCCATTGATTGGCACCTTAAGAGGTTTTTCACCTTCGAAGGCTCTGTAGATCATC
>JABXWE010053150.1:0-10175 GCA_014611495.1 Limonius californicus | reverse complement strand
TTTAAAATTAGAATTTTTTGATTACATTTTGAAGATATGGGAGTTCTAAATTTCCTAAATTAAAGTTTAGTGTCAAAATATTTAGACTTAATTCAAATAATTCTAGATTAAAGTCGCACTGTTGTAAATTAACGTCGAAAATTTGCATTTAAATAAAATTCGAATTTTAAGATTAACAATTTAGAATCCAGATTAAAAGCATAATTTCGGGATTGCCTTAAACTCGATATTTTCTAATAAAAACGAAAATTGCGTTTAAAGCCAAAATTTGTAATTTAAATCTTAAATTCTAAATTAAAATCCCTATTGGAGTCGAAACCTTGAAATCTTAGAAATTCATGTAGAACTTTAGCGTTTTAAATACAGATCTTTAGATATAAACTTCGAAATTTACATATTTAAGTTGAAATTAGGCAGCAGTAATTAAAATTCCGCTGATGTAAACATTACATTAAAACAAAGATTCTAGGATTTGCGTAGGAAATTTGATTGTAAAACCTAAATTTTTCGATTAGAATGTTTGATTTAACGGTTAAAATTTCTAAATTAATCTAGATTAATAAATTAGAACCAGATAACAATTCGATTAAAATCCAAATTCTACATTAAATACAATAATTTTGATTGATGTGGGATGATTAAACTTGTAGTTTCAAAAATTTTAGTTTAATGAGAATATTTTCAGATCTGGTATAACTAAATTCTGATATATAAGCAAATCGTCTAGAAGAAAAAAGTTGTAGATTGAACATTCTACTGCCAAGAAAATTGAAATCACTTACTTTACTCGAAAACGCCATTATAATCATTACTGTATCAAAATCAAAATTTCTAAATTAACGTTGAAAATTTCAATGAAAAGAATATATTTTTTCTTGGAAATCGAATTTCCAAGACTGCAATCAAAATTGTCATTAAATTAAAGTTTTACTCAAAATAATTATTTTTCTGCAATTATAAAATTTCTATGTTTTTCCTCATAACGCCTAGGTATTATAATTGACTCCAACTTAGCACTAAATCCTTAAACCCGCACAAATTACTTATATTTATAAAAACAAAACGAATTCTTTGTAAACACTTTTCCCCAACCGCTGTTTAAATGGCTTTTCCCAATTGTAACGGGCTTTTCACAAGTGTGCAACTCCTACTTCCTTCAGTCTCTTATCTGATGCTTTCAAATTATAAGTTTATTTCTAACACACAATACAAGTGTTTTTGAACACTGGGTTGGCCGGGGTGTGTAGCTGAATTGGGAAACACTGCACAATTATAATAAAGTGACATAACCAATCTTTACAAAAGCCAATTCTTAAAGCAGTCGTGGTCCACATAATTGTTTCGATTGCTATTATATTTAGCAATGAGCATCATGTGGAACATGTTGGGTGTGTTCTTGGAAGAATAAAAACGTGTTTATCTTTTATGTTGTCATTCGACCGCAGGTACCTCAAATCCGGGACATCAATGTAACAAGATCGGTTTTCACATTCCGCCACAATTAATTTGCTCGTATATGTTTATTTATTAGCGCATCAAGATCAGTGGCGTGCCAGAATTAAGTTACTTAAAGTGTCTTAAAATTATTGCAATGTCATATTAGTTACATTAATATGCGGCCTTACATCATATATTTTTAGATTAGGAAATAACTTTTGATAAAAACAATTATAAAATCGCCAAAGTAATAAAAAAATAGGCTATAACCACCCTACGAGCCTTACTCAGAAACTAAGGAACGGTTAGGTATTCCCCCGATCAACAGGCGTAGATAATTTGGTGCATCATGGAGGTGTTTTAGTGGTTGATGGGCTAGCCACATGTCACTTTGTCGTTGATATGATCATTGTATGCAAGTATAAAGTGCTAAAGTGAACACTATGATTAAAAATCCCGCCAAATATGAAGTTCGTACTGTAATTCGATTTCTCCATGCAAAAATTGAAAAAGCTGCTGAAATGTATAGTCAAATATGCGTGTTTTATGATCCAAACATCACGAGAAAAGGAAAAGTCAGACATTGGTAAACATTTCATAGAGGCCGAACAAACGTGCATGATGAGGAACGAAGTAGGAGACCTCCTGTGGTCAACGACAATCTTACGGAAAAAGTGAATAACAAAATCTATGAAGATCGGCGTTTCACAATTTCGGAAATGGTTGCTAATTTTCCTTAAATTTCACCTACGGTATAGCATGAAAATGTCACGAACAAGCTACAGTACCATACACTTGGTGTCAGGTGGCTACCAAAGACTTTGTTGATAGATGTTTACAAAAACCAGCGAACTGCTCCTCTGCACTGACTTTTCTGTGACTGCCAATGAGACTTGGGTTTCGTACAGAAATGTTGAAGCCAAGCAACAATCAATGCAGTGGAAGCATGCAAGTTTCTCTAAAGCAAACGTTCGAGAACCGAAAGCTTATGGTTCTAATTTTTGTGTCAAAAAAGACGTATTTTTGATAGATTTACAATTATTGTTGCAGACGCACATGGTATGAAAGCTGAGAAAAGCGATTCAGAACAAAAGCCTAGGACTGCGAGCCTCTGGAATTGCGCTTTGGCACGAAAACGCCCGACTTCACACGGCGATTCGCACTGTGCAACTCATTGAACATTTCGATTGAGAAGTTTTCAACCGTCCTTCATACACTCCCAACTTAGGGCCGAGTGATTATCACCTCTTCCTCCAGCTCAGGAATTTTTTTTAAGAACCTGCGACCTTTTTTTCGCGGCGACGACCTAAAAACGATGGTACAAAATTGGTTTTCGTCAAAGGCGTCAACGACGAAGATATACAAAAACTTGTCCCACGATATCATAGGTGTTTAAATTCGAATGGTGACTGTGTAGCGAAATACTTTAGCAGTGTATTTTTTTTTGACATTCACACTACCGTCCCCCTGCCCTGGAACCGCTATCGCATTACTTCAGGGAGGGGGGTGCGAGCGTCCCTTACATACTAGTCATTCATGAAACATTCACCCTAAACTTAACTAGGTGAAATGCGGTCGTCGCCTCAGCCGGGTTTGATCCCGCGACTAATTGAACCGCATTTCACTGTGACCTCGACTGATAGCGCTTGTTCGCACTGCCCCATCGAGGTCCATTTAGTAGTGTGTCTAAATGTAAGCACAATACGTTTCTTTTCAACTTTACTATTATGTCCTACGGCCCTTAATTTCGGAATAAGCTCCGCATTTTCATGATATATTTGAATTAAAATTATAACTTTTTTTCACCGTACTATAATCTGCCGTCCTTTAAAAACATAATCCATATAACTTCATAGTCAAGGTTTATTAAATTTCCTTAAAAGCAAGACTGTAACCAATTTGTTTTGACATAACATAACATAAATTCGCTAAGCTACCATTTTTTGAATACAAAGACATGATCAGTTATCATTATTTTGAGAAACGTTAAGAAAGGAATATCCATGGTTTGTCTAGAAAAAAACCTGTATTAGGGTTTGATTTCCCAGGTTGGTTGAGAACCCCTTAAATTCGAAATATGGTACGGGTCAAGGGTACACCACTGATCACTACGAGAATATTAATTTATTATATCTTCATGCTTAGGAAATTTTCTGCGAAGTTCAAACTTTCCATTTGCGTTTAGTGGTTTGCATGAGTATGTACATACAATTAAAATTGCCTGCGGTTTTTTCATGTACTATTTGTAAATTAATTGAAATAGCTGGAACGTCTCACGACGCCTTGTTCGGGTTTCAATTAACACAAAATTCCCATCTGGGCTAAAATTGGGTGTATGTTTACAAGCAACAGTTTCGCATTTGCATTACAAAGACTAATCATAATATTTTGGTATGACAAGAAGCGTGTTATTGTTGCTCTCCCGCATATTTCCACTAATAGATAATTGGTTATAAGAATTTCGTATCCAAACACAGCTCGACCTTATAAAAATATTAGTTTGTGCTACTGCCTCTGCTTATTATTGCAGACGGCTTGACCGTAACTTATGCGAGGTAAACGGACTTGGCGATCCGGAAATAAAACGTGACAAATTAGCCACGTTAATGAAGTTGTTATAAAATTTTAATTATAACAATCCGAAACCATATTTATTGCGTATAATAGAGTTAAGATCTCGCTTTCAGACGCATTTAGTCACGGTTCGAAACAGTTTCTAAGCATCACTTAATTAATTTTATTGCTACATTTATAACAGTGTAAAATGTCAGGAAAGTTTTAAATGCTAGAACTGCCGCGAGCGGTCTGTATCAAACGTGCTAATGCATATCGTAAATTCCGCATAAACTTGATATTCGTTTTAAAAGTGTCGATGCTACTTTAAAGTTCTACAATCCTTCTCCCTACAACCGAAGCAAATATCAGTTTCTCTAATAATTAATTTTAAAAAATCCTTAACATCCAACCTGAACAAAATTACTTTTATATATAAAACGGTGTGAAACAATTCCGCATCACCCAAGAAAATACTTATTTCTTGAAGTTTAGCTACATTTTTGTCATAGTATCCAAAAATTACTTTTAAATATTTGATTTTTATTACTATGTCAACAACTTATCTCTTAATTAGGTAGTTAGAACTCAACATATAACAATTAAGGTGAGTTCTTTTCTAAAATCTATAATCAGTTATTCGCGCATTTTCTAATGGGATCATTAAATGCAATTAAATGAAATACATATACATATATATTGCTCAGTTACCCATAATTATAATGATCCTATGGGGTTTTAAATAAAATAAATACAGCATATAAAACTGCGCCTAGTTAAACTTACTATGTTGGGCGCCATAAATAAATTAAATTCTTAAACAAGATATCCTTTCCTATATGGATATTAATATATACACAAATTAATAAATTATTTAACCAACACAAGTCAAATATTTTCACAAACTTTTAAGTTGATCTCAGGAAAACTGCTACAATTGGTCGTTCTGTATAACTTTTCTGGCTGGCAACAAACATGCACAACAAAAGAAAACATAGGGAAATTTAAATTACCATTTTAATTATCAATGTTAACTCACAATTATCTGTGCTTTCCCTTAACAAAAACATATAAATTAAATTTGTCACACCAAATTAAATACAATAAATAACTACGAGTATTTATTTATCAGTTCTTTTATTTTTTTATTGACGCTTAACCCTAAAACCTGATATGCAAATGATTCAAATGTGGCAGCTTTCCCATGGTACATTTTCTTCTCACGTGTGCTCCGACCACGCTAAGTCAAAAATGCGTCGTCCGTGGTTCTTCCATTGACGTTGATAACTGCAGTTGGCGACGTCCAAACACAGAAAACAACAGCAATCGGATGTATGCTAAGTTTCTTCCTTTTAAAAACACCAATGATTGTCTTTTGAATAAGTACAAGTGAAATCCAAATCCAACCTCAAAACTTTATTTTCATTTAGGTATATTTTCTTATGGATCCAATATTATAGCACTTTTTATTTCGACGAACCTCCTTTTATATTATAGAACGAACTTCCTTGTTTTATCCATAGGTACTGGCTGTAATTAAAATATTTAATGTCATTATTTCTTACAGAATAATGACATTTAATTATATTTCAATAACGTTTAAATTTGTACTTGTCAAATTGAAACAGAACACTAACGAATGTCTCTACTTCTTGAAACAAATAAGAATCAAACCCAAGCCAACTTTCAATTCTTATTATTAATATTTCACATGCGTAGAGGAAAACTACACTTTATATCGAAGATAAACCGGGAACAAACATTTATTCATTTAATAACACAAACTTGAACATAAAATATAATTGTTTGAGCAGCATGAGGAAAGTCCTTCCTAGTTGAAAGATAAAATGCAACTAACTTGTTTTTATAACAAAAGATTTTCACAAATTTTTTTCCGGTGCTAAGATAGGCAATAAAACTTTCAATTTTTATGTCAACTCTAAAGGGTTCCACCAATCAAATTACACATCTAAATTATCTAAAATAATAACAAATTTCTATAAATTATAATAACTTCCTTGTAATTAAACTCGCATAAAAAAGGCAAACACCAAAACGTTCCTTGCAAATTTCCTCATAAATTGATACCTCACACGACCTATTTCCAATAAAGCATAAGAAAGTTGACAATTACATTTTCAATTAATTAAATAAATTAATATAAACATATTCAAAGGTAAAAATTAGCACAAACCTTCCTTACATACATACCTAAGAACATTATTTCAAACATATTTTTTCTAAAGAAAAGCATTACATTCACAAATTAACATTATTTCATCTAGCTGTCAAAACCATTATGTTTTTACTAATATTTATCAAATTACAGTCTAGAATGCAGATAAGGTTGGAAAGTATCCTCTATGCTTTCCCAAAGATGAAGAGCAACATAACAACCTGTTTTGAAACCTGGCAGTCAAGTTACGCAGAAACGAAAGACCAAATTCCTAAATCGGAAGCTAACAACAACGTGTTTGATTTATGTGATATTAAACAATTCTTTTTTTACGGGGTAGCTTAAATTAGCTATAAAAGAATTAGCAATAGGTTAAGATATCTCAATTGGAGCATGTTGTATCACCAAGATAACTAAGCCTACTGTGAATCTGATAATAAACTAATCAAGCTATAAATTGCCTAACCAACACATAAATCAAATAAATGTTGCACCAACCTTTATGAAACGATCTCAGGGCCACTGTTATAAGTGGAACAATCTGTGTACACTCAAACGCTAGGGAACAAGGTAAACACAAAAAAGCACAGGAAAATGATAAAAATTGAAACCTTCAGAAATAATATTTTTAATTTAAACAGAATTATACGTGCTTCCTTATTCAATAAAACAAAATAACTTTTTAAAAAATAAATTAGCACTCTTGAACTTTATAAAATTGGCTTATAAAATAAACCCCACCTTCTGCACTATATCATTGATGGAATGTGAATTTGACCTTGATGGAATTACCAGGAAGCTCGCATCACATAAAGATGTTTAATGCAATTGGTGCAGTAAGACGCCCTTTGTTTAAATTAAAATTTAGGCCAAGTAGATTCAGTTCAAATTAATTTCTTTAATTCAAATAATCTAAATATCATTTACAATTTTCTCTTCGGTAATAACAAAAATTATAACCTATTATAAATTTGTGGAAAACATTTATGTTGTCACTTTTATTTGTTTGATATTTAAATAATGATAATTATTCATATTCAAATATCGTTAATCTTGTAGATATGGAGTAATAATCCAAGAATCTTAAACTTTATGTTTCGCCGGGTGCATGGGTACTGTGTTAAAAATGTCGAACATCTGTTGATTACGTTTTGACACGTGTGTCAAGTAAATCAATTTTGAATTGACATTAGGAATTCTGATTTAAATTCGCCTTTAATTCGTGTTATTGAGTTCACTTGTGTCTTGACCATCATTATGGCATATGCCATAAACGAGTACGTGGATATGATTTGCATTCTTGCGGAATGTGAGGGAAACTGCATTGAGGCTGCTAGGGTTTACGCTCAGCGTTTTCCTAATAAAATAATAGAAGACATCCAAGCCACGTAGTAATTGAAGCTGCAAATCACAAGTATAGCTATGAGACTGCAGTGTAATCAATCCGCAGTTATAAAGTGATCAAAAAAACTCCGAGACGAAAAAATTGAAAATAAACCCCGCCCCGCAGTGTCCGCCCAGAAAGAATCATCAGTGATAGACAACAGTGTACTGCGGAGGACAACCCTGGCAGATAGAAGTCTTAATTCGACAGATTTAAACAAAATATGGTCCGAAACTACTGGTGTAAGTGTAGGTATGCAGTTCTACTGTGACTTCTTAAATCTAAACTTAGGAATTGCAAAACCCTGAGGAAGCCCCCCTTTCAGAAAAACAAAGTCTCCACCGTTTGAGATGGGCAAAGGATCATCATCCTTGGGCCCCAGAACAATGGCAGAAGACATTATTTAGTGATAAATCTACTTTTAACATTAACAACCATGCTGGAAACACATATGTTAGATTTCCTGGAGATGAATCTTCATGCATGTCTGCTGAAGGTGTTGATAGACTGTATGTTGTATCTGGCATTTTGAATGCAACCAAATACATATTGATATCCTGCAGGAGAAGGTGCTGCTAGTGGAAAGAGTTCTTTCCTGACAAAACCTTTTTCCTTTCAAGATTATAACGCTCCTTGGCACAGGGCAAAGGTTGTTCAATCTTGGTTGTCGACCAATAAAGTTAAAAGAATAGACTGGCCAGCACAATCCCCAGACTTAAATCCTATATAAATCTTATGGCAGGCGATTTTAAACATTATTTCAGGAAAAAAGCCCACAAAAAGTGAAATTAATCGTATCCTTAGTTGATGCCTGGCATCGCTGCATTACGAAGGAAGAATTACACAACTGGTGAATTCTATGCCAAAACAGTGTGAATTAGTTATTAAAAACAAAGGATATACTATTAAGTACTAAAATAGTTTAAATTAATTATTGACTATTGTAATAAACGTTTAGGTGTAGACTTCATTATTATATATAATGTACAATTTTTCTATTTTTGAATAAATTTTCTATATCGAATGGTTTCCGTTTTGTCAATAAATCAACAGTTGGGCTACTATTGTATTTAAGTACCTTTATTATATTTGCAATGATGAAATGAAGAATATTGGAAAAAATGGGTTTAAACTGCAATTTATCTTATTTGTGCAACTGATGCAGAACTTTTTCACACCACTGTATGTACCTAATAATTTCCACCTATTAAAATCTAATTTTGGATCCACTCTGTATATTTACATCACATGCCTTTGCTTTAGATTTCATTAAACAGTTTGTTTGGGGGATATGAAAAATGTATTGGTCAAGGCGGCAGGGCTTTGCATTTCATTTAGAAGGTTTCTGGGTAAATAAACATCGGATGCGATTAGAACGCATTGGCGGCGATAGGTAGGTGATATGCAGCAAATTATAATATACAGAGTTACTGATCTGTCAATAAATATTGATTGTCTGCCGCCCGCTCGCCTCGGTTGGGATTCAAAAGGAATACTGTAGCTCATCTACAGGCTAGCTGCTATTTCTGCCGCCAATCGGAATTATAGATTTATTACTACAATTATGCATATATCCGATGCACGAATCCTCCAGAGAGAGCCTGAAACTGAAACGCGGGGAGATATCCTTATCAGCTCCCCCATGCGATCGATAGTTAAACCTTAGTTACCCAGTCCCCAATTCATAAGTATAATAATTAGATGGAGGTACCATACGATACCACCTCTGCCAGCTGACTACCTCCCTAATGATTACTAGGTGAAGGACTGATTAAACATGCAACACACACTAACTACTCATCTAGCTAGTTATATTTACTAAGCTATTGCTTTCAACAACTACTTACATAGATACAATAATAAGACGAAATGCCTGTAAAACCTATATACTAATATCACGTATACAATTCTGAACGTTTCGGGTAAATACGTATTACCCACAGACATATGCCATAACTGTGCTAGCGCAATATGTATACACACATGCAATGCCACTGTCGCTACACCTAAGCTTGCTGTTGCAGCTTATATTCACATAATAAATACATAAAATCATACCGCACTTCGCCCCAACATGGAAAATAATTGCGCAGGTATCAATTAGTACATTCCCATACGCTATTAATAAGTTATTAAGCCAAAATACACAAAGCTGACACCTGGCTGACCACAAAATCTTAGATAGACTGCCCTTGCAGGCATTTGCCACACTACTGTCCGTCACTTACCTTCAGCATTCCAAGAAATCATGTTCACCTTAAAACATATATTTCATATTACTTTGATTTTAATAAAATCCATTACATCTATTTACATATAAATCTTCACATAACAGAACTATTTGGTACTACATTTCAATTATTGTCTTCAAAATGTGAACAAATATCCTTAATTTAAAATCTTTAATAACTGCAATTTAAATGAAACTTTTGTATCTGAAACTGAAGAATATGATATACTTAAGCCTGTACTTTAACATAATAATCAAAACTAAATTCGATATTTATAGCCTTTTAATTTTTTACAAGTTAGAAAGTATAAGTTAAGGGATGAAATGTCTACGTCATTGTTTCACATCATTTACTTGAATACAGTGAGAATTTTCAATGTTATTATTCCTTGTCC
>JABXWE010053143.1:0-17148 GCA_014611495.1 Limonius californicus | reverse complement strand
GGAAAAATCTGAAAATGCGCCTTCTGTCGGATAAGAAGTAAAGCCGTAGGTCCCGTGCCACTACGTTGTGTGACACGTTAAAAATCACTACTGGAGTTGGAATTACCCCAGATAGGCAAAATTCTTAGTTAGGGTGTACAATGGGCCAAATGTGGCCTAAGTGCATAGAGATGCTTGGAAAACCGCGTCCTAGATCTCGCTCTTTCAAAGCAAGCAAGCAAGCAAGGGTAGATATGAAACTAGTTAGCAACGTTTACCATGTTTTTATAAAATATTTTATTTAAGCTATGAAAAACTATTTATTTTTATAGTAGGTTGTGAGTCACCTAAATGCAAACAAAAGACTTTTTTTCTGATTGAGGTTTGATTTATTGCTGTGAATAACCAAATTAAAAACAATTTATTTCTTCATAGTAGGGTCTAGGAACTGTGAATTCACCAGTAAGCTCCCCAGATTTAATTTCAAATGACCATTTGGCTTGGAGGTGACATAAAAAATGATCATCATTAGAAACATTTAGATCCGGAAAATTGGGGTAGTTTCTTTGATCACAGCTTGTAGTTAATTTAGTGTTCTGTGTTATTATTGGTTTCCATTTGTAAATGTTTAAAATTAGTGTTTTCTATTAATTTAAATTGATTTTCGTTTTTAAATTAATACTAATATAACATTTCTTTATTTCTTTTGTTTTACTTTATTGCGTTTGAATGGAATTTAAAATAGTAGAGGAGAAGGTATGTTTTGAAATCTTTAATATGATTGTCACAAATAGAAAATATTCATAATGAGGAGGAAAAATTCATAATGAGGGTGAACAATGGGCCAAATATGGCCTGAGTGCAAAGAGATGCTTGGAAAACCAAGACCTAGATCTCACCCTATCAGAACCAACTAACAAACATAAGATGGAAACTGTAGTAACAAAATTCAATTTATGGACAAGTTTACAAATTTAACAAACATCACTTGTCAACTTTTAAATACTCTTATCCATAACGTACACTTTATTTTTATACACTAACCTTTCGCTTGCGGTACAAATTTCTCTTAGTTGCTTCAAAGTATGGATGATCCATCAGCTGCAATTCAAGTGCTGGTGCAATTATGGTAATCTGGATGCTTCTGGTAGGAATATTGTCAGATAAAGCATCAAAGTCCTCTGCACATGGTGGAGGTAGCTCCGACAACGCTGGATCTGACTTTGGGATACTATAGGGGGAGTAATCATAACTCGAAGCTGCTACCCTCAAACTGCTGATTCGATGAAAAAAACCGGAACACATGCGAAGCCTTAGTGGTCCTACCACAATTCGCAAAAGTGATCGTTCATGAAGATTACTATAAAAATGAGTTGTAATATATCCCAGCAATTTAAACAGTTCTAAATGTACCTGTATTCAAGGTCACTACCAAGTTCTGATAACCTTTCACTAGACATATCTTCAGGAACTTCAAGCTGGTAAATGAAATCTGAAGCAAATGCAGGTGTGCGTTCAAGCAAAGAAGCTTCAGTCACAGTCTGCATGTGGAAATCCCATGATGTATTGTAAACTCTATTCTGTCCATTATTTTCAAGAGCTTCTGCATCAAACAGCGAATCAGCTTTGTGAGCCATAGATGTTACACCTGAATCAAAAGAAAATATAAGACTAGAATTATTCATTTCAAAACCAGAACACATGCCTGCTTTTAAATACTCTGTTGGTAGTATTCCTTCAGGTATCTCGGAATGAGCACAACTGCACTGTCCTACTGGTAATAACACAGCCTGGCTGATTCCAGATGAGCAATGAAACCATTTTGTTCCATACGACACGGACTCCATAAAAATACCTTGTAAACGCAATGTAAGCAATGGCAAGTACTTCAGCTTTCTTTGGGAATAATATCCAGCTCTTGCACTACTTGATTCAGAAACCTAAAACAGAATGGATGAATTTCTCCAACAGGTGCCAATAAAACATTGAAACTGAATTGGTTGAAAAATAATTCTAACATCCATCAAATTTAACAATGAAATTTATGAACTTCAGGTTTGTTCCAGCAGTACAAGATCAAACCATTTCTTAAGTGGAACTATGGAGTATATTATTTCAGAATTTCAAAGCTTTGATATAGGGTGTTGTAAATATGAAGTTAAAAATTAACAGTAAAAAATGTAAATTTTGTATTTTTAAATTTTTAAAATAAATGCCTTTTTCAACCCTGAAAAAATGTAATTAAGTTTGTTGCTTTAAAAATTATATCGTTGTGTAACATCACCATATTTTTCCTACACTTGTGTAACTTAGAATGGTCAAATACGAAATTGCTTACACCCTTTATCATATCATATTTACCATTCATTCAAAGCACCATATCGGTAACTGTACTGGTTTTATTTATGACTGTACCATAATCCACAAGTAATTTGAGTTAATTCTGTTATTTTATGTAGCAGTTTTTCTCAATATTATGTCTGGTATTTTTTACATACAATAAAAAATACTCTCCCTAATGTTTCTGTACCAAATTTTACTTTGCAATGTATTTTGTAAAACGCTTTTCTTTTGTTTAAATGGTTTTATAGTCTAAACGTAAAAATAAATTCTACGTTTGTAGCAAATAAAACTTACTTATTTGCTGCTTCTTTATTGTTTACTAAATTTCTTTTCTCTGTTGTTAGTACATAGTGTTTTCCTTTATGCTTTGAAAGATATGTTTTTTTATTTTATTTTAAGGCACAGTGACTTTGGCTGGCATTTATGACTTCACCATTTGACAATTATGTGAAATAATAATTTTACTGGTCAAAATGTAATAAAAGATAGTTATGGGTATTTTTGTAACAAGTTGAAAGTGCTTTTTTCTAAATACACAGTGGATCAATAGTTATGAACAGCAATTGATAACAAACATATAGAAAGTATTATTTACTTAAAGTAAGAACGTTGGAGTTGTTTCCAGCAAAACTGAAAATCTTAATGTTACACAAAAGATAATTTTAAACAACTCTGCCTAATTTACCTCTATAAAATTACATTTTTTATTCCAAAAATACTAATAAACATAGAAGGTAATCCAAGTTTCATTCGCACCCGGTATATGCTATACCTTAAAAGTGACTGAAGCATAATCAACAAAAAATCCAATATGTATAGTGTGCCCTGTAGTTGCCGCCTGGCTCTCCTGACCCCAGTCTTCATCCCAGGATGTTGGAATTATTGAAGGAACCAATGACCAAGCCCACCCTGCCCAACTTTCTGAAGCTTCTAGCATATCTAAAATGTTTACAATATTAAAAGTGTGCAAACCAATGAAGTGGCCCTTTACACTTTACCAGATATATCGGCTGTGGTATGCGGATATTCTGGAACGACTTCATGGTCCGGTCTCAGCTGCTTCTGCTGCAAAGCTAACAATAACATTCCTACTCTCATTAACATGGGAACTTGCTGCTCGGTCATGCTAAACTCCATACTGTAAATTAATGGCAAGAATATAAAATGTATTTATCATTTCTAGTTAAATTTATTAGCATTGGCTAGCTATGTACCAAGCATATACTAAAATGGTGGTTCATACCAACTTGGTTACTTAATCAAACAATTGCAAGGTGTGTAGTAACCATATTCTTTTATTATTAACTTACTATAGCGACTGTGGCACTTTGACATACTATAACAATTAAATCTTCAAAATGATCTAGATATTAAAATAGATTCATGGAAAAGTTTAAGCCCTTGAAACTTCTATAGCAAACATTTTAGTCTATTTTATGAATCACCCATTCTGATAAGTGGGAAACAGTTACCTCTATTACAAAGTTTGTAATGTTTTCTATGTCAATATACACACCTATTACAATAAATGTCTAGCCGTGTAGTGGATGCCCGTTTAGCACTAGCAGAATGATACTGTCTCAACATGTGCATAACCAAAGAACACCGATATAGCACTGGTTCCTGATAAACATCAATCTTACCAGCTGCATTACGTTTGTCTAAGCAAATGGTTAAATCCGAGATTGTTATTAATTTCCTTAAAATAACTTGCGTGGAAGATATATCTACAAAAATAATAAACGACTTTCCAGGAAATTTTTACAGTTATTAACAATTACCTATATAGGCAGGTTCCCATCGTTCATTGGCTGATTCAAATGTTAACAGTTTGATATTCATTGAAACTACTATATCTTCTTCTACATACTTTAAAATTAAGTTATTACAAAATATCTTTATATTGCTAACTATTTTATTTATTAGTGATTGCACATAGCCTGGTGGTGTTTCAACATCTTGCCTAAACAAATTAAGCCATTATAAATATGGAGCAATTTAAAATTAGAGTAATTTTGAAGTTTACCTTCTACTAGCTGGTTTCTTCTGCCGATCTTTCGCCTGACTTGCAGCATCGGAGTTCCCACTGCTCTCTGAATTTCGTAGTTTTAAAATGCATTCTACAAACAAAAAGATATATGAAAATTATACCGATTTCCTCTTTCTTTAAGAGTTTAATAGTGTATATGCCACATCATCTCTACCAACATTATTGCAAGTTTACCTATTGTATTTATAGTGATAGTAATGGGTTCTGAAGCTAACTTGGTCCATGGGACATGTATCAACAGCTCATGAATATGTCCCGACACAAAACTAAAAGGGAGCTGTAATTCCTGCTCGAGAACTTCCAAACGCAAGTCAAGATTATGGAACGATGCATCACCACCCCATAATGATACCTAAAATAAAATGCATTTTTAGCAATTCATCTCTACAGAATTATCGTAAAGAAAATATAATTTACCTGCGAGTCTTCGGGTCGAAAATTTTTTATATATTTATCCACATAACTAAGCAGCAGTGGAGTTATGTAGTTCTCTAGTTTGAACATCTTGTGTGAAATCGGTATGCAGCTTGATAAGTACTAAAGGAATTTTTATCACTTACTTAATTATCCTGCACAAATTATTTAAGATTTGGTTAAGTATAGGTTAAACTAAAATCTTACCGATTGCGTCGAATAAGCATATTTCTTTTATTATTTTATAAACAGGGAAAAATTAAAATAGATGTATGAATTCCATAATTGTGATTAAATCTATTTCTTGAATGTGTAATTATTAAACTGGTGATAGATAACATCTGATTTTCAAACACGTCTAATAGCAAGCCAGAATAGCCAACACAACGCAATTGAGCTGTCAAATGTTTAAGTTGGTCATAAAAATTACCATATATGTAATACAGGATCATCAAAAACATTCTCATTGAAAGTTGACTACGGAAAATAGTCACTGTCGTTGCCATACAATACAGTTTTTTTAAAATTTACCTCTATTATTTAATAGTTTTATTATTATAAAGTGAAATACGGTCGCCTCAGCTGGGGTTCGACACGCAGCCTATCGGACCGCATTTCACTGTAAATAAACATGCGATTATACACCTAAAATAAGAAAAAATTGGCTTTAGGTAGTCAGACTTCGCAAAGCCACGAGGAGGTTATCACTCAAAATAGCGTACATATTTGTTTACTGTAAAACTTCTTACCCAACTTTTGGAAGTAAACTAATTTTTTTTAATTTACACTTTTTTTTTATAAATTGTTAGTACACAATTTGTTTCAGTGCTGAAATCACTTTACGTAGATATGATAAAAACATAATATTTTTTCTTAGAAATCCCAATTGTAATTTCATTTTAATCTGAAAATGATTTTGAAACTAGATTGTTACAAATATACCTATGGCTGCCCGCCTTCTTACCAAATCATTGGGACTTTTTCTGAAAAATGGGTAGCATAAATTTATAAACTATATGGCTTAAATTAAGACACGGGTTTTGCTTCCCAACAAAAATTTTCGTAATCATACTGTATACTGTTATACCATTAATATCGAGAATTTCATTTTTCTGGTGACAACATTGCATAAATCATCCATTTGGCAACACCGTTTATAACTGTCAGTTTTATAAAATGGCGAATGTACGTGACAGTGATACATCTTTGTGGCTACATAATAAATTGGGAACTTCGAATGATTCGTGGACCGGAGGTTCAATATGTTCACAATTAAACGCAGAAGTATTAAGGAACATCAAGGATTGCTTTCCAGACCTTCAGACACAGGTCAAATTAAAACTTTTGCTGAGTTTCTTTCATATCCCGCGCAGGAACACAGAAGAGGTATGATGTTTACACTTTACCAAGCCTACCGTAATATATGCCTCTCTTTTTGTTTGCAAATCAATGTATCTAGCTTATTCATTCGCACACTCGCTTATTAAGAAATTGTTTTGAAATTGCAGTGGCGAGTGGAACTAGAACAAATTTTGGATGTAGCAGTAGGTGATTCTGAATTGTGGGTAGCAATGTTGGGAGAAGCATTAAAGACATATCCATCGGTTGGTTCCCTGAACACGGAGATAGCTGATCTCGATGAAGTGCGGCCTATCTTCACAGATTTGCTGGCAGACCTCCGTAAACTGGTCAAGAAACAAGCTGAACACGTTATGTTGCCCATGGAATGCCATTATCTAAATAAAGGAGCTTTAGTATCGGTGGTAAGAAATTATGCTTACGTTGTGTATGATTTTAAGCAGAATATGTATGGAACGAAGTTGCCAGACAATATAAACACGCTTTTTAGTTTTAAATTTGTATCACTCTGCGGTAGGTACTTTGCACATACTTCTATTATAGCAGACTGTAGGGATATTCGAAATGGTAAAAGATAGAAGGTGAGTTAAATAGGACAAAAGTTACATGCTTACAATTTGACTTTAATCTTTTTTGGTTTCGCCATAAATAGATATGAACATTTTTCGACTATTTGATGGAGAGTACAAATATACCTGGAATTTCAGGTTTTCGTAAGGAGCTCTGCGTATAACCCTTACGAATATGGAATCCTGCTTAAATATATTAAACTTTACATCATTAAAAAGGGAAAAATATTTAAGTTTGTGCTATATTTTTCAAAACAAATAAGTATCAAATCCAAAAATATCTTCTTGTAAACACCACTAACAAGTATCTACAGCTTTTTCCTGTGCTTTTTTTATATTCCTACTGCTAAGTGACTTATTTAGTTTCAATGAAATTGGCTAAATGCAGTTCTTCACTCTCATATAGTAAACTATGAATATTTTGGAGAAACAAAAATAGGTTATACGAGGTCCGACAATTATTTTATAAGACTGGTGTAAAAAAGGTACTTTATTTTAAAGATAATACAATTTTACAATGTTCCCCTTCAAAGTACTCCCCTTCCCTAAATATACATTGTTGTGTGCGTTTTTGCTAATACTGAAAACAATTTCGGAAGTCTTGTGTGAGGCTGTGAAGTAGGGTTGCTGTTTTTTCCTTTACCTGTTCTAAAGCCTCAAAGTGGGTTTCTTTCAGTTTTGGGAACAAGTAAAAGTCGCAGGAGGCTAAATCCGGCGAATATGGTGGGTGGTTAAGTACAGGGATACTTTTATCTGCCAAAAATTGCATCACGAAAAGAGCGTTTTAGGCCGGTGCATTGTTTTGGTGGAGGATCCAGGCGTTGTTTTTGCACAAATCTGGACGTTTCATTCTTATACATTCCCTCAGCTTCTATAGGACCTCCAAATAGGAAGCACGGTTAACTGTTTGGCCCGCAGGTACCCATTCGATGAGGATAACACCCTTGATATCGAAAAAACGATTAGTGTCGCCTTCAATTTTGATTTGCTCATTCTAGCTTTCTTGATCTTCCGTGACAAAGAAGACTTCCAGGAGATGTATTCTCGAAAGTACTCGTCATTTGGCGTTTTCGGCAATTGTCGCACGGTAGATTTCGAGTAGTAGAGAAATTTGGTATTCTTGAACGGTACCCGCATTAGAAATCCGACGCTCGCTTTGAATGCCGCACACGCCTATGAATTGCAGCATGTCGTTACTTAAATCATAAAATATTAGCCAGTACGCATGCGCCGTAGCGATAATAGCGACAATATCAACACGTGCTTCGAAATGTTACAGTTGGAACTACTTTGTGGCAATCGTTGCACCTCCCCGTAATGACGCAAATCACTCTGAACACATTTATATGAACAGGAAACGATACCATTCCCTTAATGTGCAACTTGTAAGTTTTATTATTTAAAAGTACCAACATTATTAATATTATAATTTGTAGATATGTAATTCAAACGCGAATGCCCTATATATACACAGGAAAGAAACAATTGCAATCTAAACACACAATTACAATCAATACTATTTGTATCACCTGTCAATAACATACTCAACTTTATAAAAAGTACTAATTTAATAGATAAAATATGACACATAAATCTAGCATTATAAAATCTTATGAAATGTATTACTTATACTTGTATAGTACAAGCCTTGTAGTCGAGGCAGTATAATTCATAATAAAAAAAAACCTTAAAATCCTAAATGTGAATGCTCGATTTCCTGGTAGCACGCATGATGCTTATATATGTATGGCGGAATTCCCAAGTCCATGGAGCTATGAGAAGACTGCATGAAGATGGTCATAGAGATTTTTATTTAATTGGTAAATTAAGCTTAAAGTTAAAAAGCTTTTTTTTTATCCTGGAAACTTTAGGCGATTCGGGACATCCACTCCGTACATGGCTTCTGACACCATTTGAAATTGCTGTAGAAGGAACTCCGGTGTTTGCATTTAATCGTGGTTTAACAACAACTCGTTGCACTATAGAACGCTGCAATGGAGTTTTGAAGATGCGTTTCAGATGCCTTCTTAGACAACGAGTGCTCAATTATCATCCCGAGCGTGCAGCACAAATTATAAATGCCTGCGTGGTGCTGCACAATATGTGCATAGAACATAACCTTGAACCACCTGCTGAGGATGTCGAAGAAGATTTGGGAGTTATAGACAATAATCTTTTAAATAATGTGCATGCAGAACTATTGGGGCGTGTTCATCCGGATTTGGCTGCTGGGAGGCAATTTCGACAGCGAATTGCAAATCGTCTTTTTGTATAAATTTGTATAAGAAAACATTACAAACACCTATTAATATTTAATTAACATTGTTAACATTATTATTATATGCTTGGGGTCTAGTTCATTTGTTGAGCAATATATTTTAAGCACTAAGTATTTATACAGATGGATAAGAGAAAAATCAAACTATCGATATTTTATTATAATCCTCAAAAATAAGATTTATTGTTTATACTTCCACATTAAATTTTCAAACAGTTAATCAGGCAGTTTTGCATCTAATATGCATGCAATGGTTTCTTGGGCAAACAAAAATACAAATACCACTTGGAATCTCACGCGCCCGCACGTGTAAGTCGAACGGTATCCTACCACTCGTTGCAATTCGAACACGCCTAGTCGACAATTTTCGCGTGCTCGCCGAGCGGTCGCGTTCAAGAATACCATTTTTACAAAATCGCTCGAGATGACGTCAAAGTCGTATGCGACTAGGAGCGTTCGACTCTCGAGAATACCTGGCCAGTGCATGAATTGCTTCTTAGTCTCTGGATCGTACTGGAAAATCCATGTTTCATCGCAGGTAATTACTCTTTCCAGCTAATTCGGATCCTCATTCAACTTTTCAAGGATGCCTGTGCAACTTTCTTTACGCGCGTCTTTTTAGTCTTGGGTTAGGTTTTTGGGGACCATTTTCGCACAGACTTTTTGCATGTTCAGCTCGTTATGTAGAATTTCTCAAACTATCTCTGTTAATATTTACCATTTCTGAAAGCATTCTCACACTCAGACGTCGATCCTTTCTGATGATTTCATTGATTTTTTTCAACGTTTTCGTCGGTTTTTGATGCGCTGGGCGCCCTTCGTGTTCATCACTTTTGACTGCCTCCCGACTGCCAGAAAATCTCTTATGCCACATAAAAACCATTGCACGTGACATACAAGTATGCTCGTAAACTTTTTTCAACAGTTGAAGACATTCTGTTAGAGTTTTCTTGAGTTTCACCAGAAACTGCAAGTTGATGCGCTGTTCAATTTTTTCGTTCACCATGAATGTGGCGCAGGCACTATGTACGGTCTGCTTCTAATGACTGCTCAAACTAGACTAAACAAGTTATGACCACGTGACTGCTCTTTTTTGATTGAGAGTACTCAGGCGTACTCAACCGCACCCGGTAAATCACCTTGTGTGTTGAAACCTGATCTTATGGCGCCCAATCTTATAATATAATTGTCGGACCTCGTATTATACTTCTGAATAGGAAATTTTGCCCTGTTTAACTGACCTACTCCTTGAAGTTCCTATACTATAACTGCTAAATAGATAAGCCTTGTATAATTGCAAGTACTACACTTTTGTATATTAAAATAAGCTTTCTCAGCAAATATTTTGTGCATAATTTTGCAAATAAAAGGAACAATGGGGGATGAACCATAAAATGCATAACGTACTCAAGGTTTGCTTCTTATACCAGGTATATAAATATGAAACCGGAATTTGCCCATAGATGGCCCTAGCTATCAATGTAGTTACCGTCAAACCACGTGATTGGCACCATTTTCTTTGTTTTGACATCTGACAAAGATTTTCAACTCACAACAATACAAGTTTCATACAACCGCATAGTTTTTAATAGCGTTGAACATGTCGAATTTTGTGCCTGGAAACTACGATTTGCGGACAGCATTGATTTTCTGTTACCATTTGAAGAAAATTGCTGCAGAATCGCATCGAATGCTTGTAGAAGCTTACGGTGAGTATCCTCTTGGTAAATCACAGTGCTTTGAGTGGTTTAAAAAATTCAAAATCGGCGGTTTTGACGTGAGAAACGAAGAACGTGGGAGATCATAGAAAAAGTTTGAAGACAGTGAATTGCAAGCACTGTTGGATGAGGATGACGCTCAAATGCAACAACAACTCGCGGATCAATTAAATGTGACACGAGAAGCCATCTCCATACGTTTGAAAGCTATGGGAAAGATCCAGAAGATGGAAAAATGGGTTACACATGAACAGCAGGAAAACCGAAAAACCACTTGCGAAATGCTGCTCGCCAGGTACAAAAGAGCCATTTGATATATTTCGAGAATCCTAAGCGTAGAAGATCATGGGTAACTCCAGGCAAACCATCGACATCGACTGCAAGGCCAAATCGCTATGGACGGAAGACAATGTGTTTGGTAGGATCAGAAGAGTGTGATTTATTATGAGCTGCTAAAACCTGGCGAAACCGTTAATACTGAACGCTACCAACAACAAATGATCGATTTAAATCAAGCTTTGCGTGAAAAACGACCAGAATATCAAAAGCACAAAGTGATTTTGCTTAATGATAATGCACCATCCCACACAGCAAAACCGGCCAAGGAAACGATTGAGGCGTTTAGTTGGGAAATACTTTCGCATGCGGCATATTCACCAGACTTGGCTCCGTCCGATTACTACTTATTTGCATCGATGGGACACGTACTTGCTGAGCAGCGTTTCATTTCTTACAAAAATGTACGAAAATGGCTCGATGATTGGGTTGCCTCAGTTTTTTTGGCGTGGAATTCACAAATTGTCAGAGAGATGGGAAAAATGTATCGCTAGAGATGGGCAATACTTCGAATAAAATATTTTCATTTACATATTTTCATTCAAAAATTCCTTTTTCATATTTACATACCTGGTAACAAGGCAAAATTGGTGTGAGTTTGAATAAGAGTAAACAGCAAATTAAATTTTCATGTGTACCCTAGAAAATAATATTTATTTTCATTTGTAATAAGCTCTACAATTTAAGGCTGAAAAATTATTATTATGTAACTAGGTTTGAAAAGTAATCTTTGCAGTATGTAATATGTATGCATAAATAAAGTAGGTTTAGATAAGAATCTGCAATGCTATTCTCGAGAACTAAATCAGCGCCACAAGTGGTTGTGGGCGATACTAAACTGCAGGCGGGAATTTTGAACTTGTGGTGTGTACTAGTAATTCCCACCATAAAATCAAAATTTTTTCATGGACTGTGGCCTTTATCTGTACAATAAAAAAACATTTTAATTTTAAAGATATATTGAAATAATACAATAGTATAAGCATTATAAGTACTGTTTGTTAAATAGAATATTTAATAACTCAAACTAAAATCGTGTAATAGACATCTAGAAATGTCTGCCACAACCATTTAAATAATATTTACATCTCAGTCTATTGCAAAATTCTGCAAAAGCCATTGAACTTTATACAGACCATAGAGTTCAATGGCAAAAGCGCTGTATTCTAATGGGCGTGCTTAGTTAGCATATGACCACTATTTTGTAGGCGCTACAGCAATGAGCAGGCCTGGCAGGTATAGGTGACTTTGGAATGAATCGGGACATTCGAAAATATCCATATCACAGAGGAGTCCACAATGAGAGGTTTCACTTGATTCTGTAAAACTTTAAATTTACCTGATAACTTCGGGGGGGTACAGGGCTCTGTACTCTTTATAATAGGAGGCAAAGTGTCAGGCAACTGGGACGTGCTAGCATGTGGAACAAAATTGTCACATTCCACTTTTTCAGCAGGTTGTGATTGTAGTTGACTATCAACTTCTAAAGTATTAGTCAACTCATTCTCTACCTGCAGATCTAAAAACATAATGAGAAGAATTATACCATTGCCGAATTGCTAAATTAGATTACAAAAAAACAGATGTAATACCTGATGAACAAAGTGTGGGCACTGCGTCTTTACGAAGCCTTCTTTTGGTCCCCGGTACCAAATACTCCTGTACAAAATGCCTTTCACATACAAAAAGTGATTGGTGTATCTGAGCTGGATTTAATTGCTTAAGTTTTGGATCATTCATATTTTCAATCCACTTTTGTAATACTCCAAATCCTTGGGGAAGCGGTGCCTTTTGCTTGTACGATCTTCACAACTTCGGATGCAGCATTTATTTTTATAAATTGTGTTAATGGAATCCATCTTAGTCCTGGCAAGGACTGATTTATTTAATTTAGAAAAACAAACAACAACCAACAAACGCACTTGACTGAAATGAGTTAAGATTATGAGGTTAGAAACCAATGACTGACGTGGCGAACATAAGCAAAACTTTGTCACCAGCGCTTGCAACGGTTGTGGGAAAAAGTAATAGCATTGCCTCAAACCTGACGAATTCTATTCCGCCGCCCGCCGTTTAACTTACCTATCTAAACTTATTTTATTTATGTATGTATGTTATGGGAAACAATTGGGAACAATTGAGTTTTTCCGAAACAACACTGAACTTACCTACTTGTTATAATCGAAATATTGAAATTGTTCGATTTTTGCCAGTTTGCGTAACTTTTTAATTTTTTTTATAAAAAGGTTTGTATGGAATTATAGGAATGTTATGGTTTTATAATTTTCAAGATGCTACACTAAGTTAATTTTTTTTTTAATACTGCCCATGTCATCACTGCTTGAATTTTAATTTTTTCAGTTATATATTGTGTGAAACAGTTATTAAAAAACCTTTTTAGTATAGTGTGCATTACTTATAAAAATAAGTAAACGGTAGTGGTCGTTATGAAAGAAAACAAAACGGAAACGCTTGTGTAAGAGCCTTTAAAAATTTGAAAAAAAATCGTGTGTATGTTTATGTTTGGACAATAATGGCCAAAATTTTTAACATCTTATTTGGGACTTGCCCGCATGTATTTTAAAGTTTGTAATTTAATCTATCACTTTGGTTTTAATTTTATATTTATTCCGATTTATGCATGTTTGTTTTTGTAGGTTAGATTGTACTAAATTCACATAAAGTAATAATACACCTACGGGGGGGTTGAAATGCACATTAGCATAATATAGACAATTCTCATATATTGTTCGGACTTCTTCTGTAATCAAGTTTATTTGTAATCTCGCTGTAGTACGTTTAGCATTACAATTCTCCATATAGATTGTCGTTTATTTCCTAGCTATCGGAGTACTATTGATTTGCAATGATCTGTCAAAACATTAGATTTACATACAGTTTCTGAAAATTAATGTGTCGACCCATACATCGTTGAAAAGAGCTAGAAATTAACATTCTAATGGTGCCAAATTTCCACCTGAGTTCCATTTAAAAAAACGTAAGTTGGGGTAGTATCTTAAAAATTATGGAACCATAAAATTTGTAGGGCCTAGAATTCTCTACAGACATTTTTTTTAAATTCTAATTATATAAAATAATAAATAAATATGATGCTTGAAAAGTATGTCATCTGATCTGGAATCCTTGGAAAAGGCTTAAAAATGCTTGAATTGTAAAAACCTACCAGAAAGACTAATTTTTTTCATGTGTGGAGTTTTTAATTCATGGTCATTTAACATTCACAATAATTCATTCTAATATATTATATACAAGTTTTTACTGCACTAACAATGGTTCGTGCTCAATTAAAATCACAATCCGGCAACTATTGTAATTGTTGAACAGAGAGAACAATTCAGTGCAAAGTATTTCTGGGACTTTTGCATTTAGGACCCATATTTTAGAATATTTCAGGGTTTTAAGATTAAAAATAGGAAGATCTAGCAACTAGATGGTCCCAATGCAAATTTAAAATTTCCCAATAATTTGAGACAATAGTAGAGTCATGTGTTTATAGGTAGGACAACAACCTGCTCCTATAAAGCACTTCACACTAAAAAAGAAACCAAAATCAGCTCTTCTGCGTGCCGAATTATTACAAAAGTCTTCAGATGCCGCCTCAAATTTAAAGAAGTCTTCTGCTCCTGTCATACCAGTACGCTCTCGAGGAATGCCAAGGAAAATGACAGACACAAGTAAAAATAAAAGATTTCTCCCCATACAGAGTTGCTATAATACATTATATTATTTTAGCACCACTGAAGGGAATTCCTAGCAGAGTTCTGTCGTCCGGATTTAGAACAGGGTTAAATAATAACACAACTAACAGACCACAGTTATCAAGAACCACTGCTGGTAGAAAAGAAGGAGGTGTTAAACTGCTTGACATAGCAGATCAGCCTCTCGGTTATGCAGCAGCCAAGAAACGCAAGAAGATGCAAGGTTTGTTTAATTGTTATATGAATATTGTACTGTTGTAACATCATTACTTTTTAGAAATAGAAGATGCGAAAAAGGCTTCAGAAAATGCACTGCAAAGCCCACCTCCTGCTACAAATGCTACTCCGGATTATGCTGCAGGTCTCAATGCCACCCCTGCTTATGCACCAGCCACACCAGCGCCTGTTCTTACATCTACAAGTAAGTATAGCTGTTTCTCAACTGGGCAACCGTGAGAGCCCAAAAATGAAAAAAAAAACATTACAAGAACAAAAATTGAGTGTGCAGCAAAAAATAAGCACAGGTTTCACTTTTATTCTTATATAAATTTCAAAAATACTATTTCTGTGTAGGCCTTTAAAACAGATTAAGAAGGCCTATATTTGAACGCCAACAAAATATTTTTGAAGTCATATAAAATTGTATCTAAGACTGTATTCCTTCATATTGCTTTGGTTTATACTTTTAGTAATTTTCTGACATTGTCAGTAAATTTCCATTTTGTAAATAACAGTATTAATTTACAATCTTTATTTAAATTAAATCTATCAAATCTACATTAGAAAAATTAAATTCCACTTTGGCTTAAGCCAGTGATTAACCACAAAGTTATTATGTTTATGTTATTAATTACTAAAATTTTGGAAAGGGAAAGTATATATCTAATTTCTAGAACGGTAAGATAACCCCCAGTTTTTTAAGAAGGATCGACTAAATATGACTTCTTAGTATTGAGCAGCCAAAAAACTACATTTTCACAAACCATAGTTCATTCACATCTTGCAAAGTAGATTTATGATAAGATTTTAAGGCTATTAGAATAAAATGGAAAATTTAAGCTTAAGCGAATTATTTAATAGAAATATTATGTTAACCTTATCAAAGGGAAAGAGAGAAAGTTATTTCAAGAAAAGTAAAATAAGCTTTAATTTATTTTAAAAAAATGCTATATAAAATAACTATTTAGTTTTAAATAGAGAAAAAATACTACTCTTCTATATACCATTCCTTATTGGTATCGTACAAAGTGGAAATTAGTGATAAGATTTTTAGGCCCACTTAAACAAGATGGACAATTTTGGCTTAAGCCAGTTAATTTAATAGAAATTTATTAAGTATGATCACCATGATGATTGCTAATATCCTATAACAGATGGGCACGCAAAGAAGACGACTAAACTATAGGAACAATAGGAAATTTAACAAATGAAAATCCAGAGTGTATTTTATCTACACTGGAGTAACTGTATGGTGGGTGTTTTTTTTTAAGTGTGTGCATTTTATAACTATACTATAGTCAGGACCACTGTGGGAAGGCAGTTTTGCAAGGTACTTGGCATTTAAAACTTCACTTGCGTTAAGAAATGTTCCCGTGTGTTGAAAGAAGACGACCGCTTTTACGCTGGTCTTAGCAAAGAATTTATACATGTCAGCTCCAAGCAGGCAAGATACAAAATGAAAAGCGGATTATCTTTTGTTACGTACATTGCTTTAAGATTGGGTAGAAATAAAACAGAGTTCCTCAAACTTTATAAATCCAAACCTACCTCATAGGCATTTTTTTGTTTGTTTTAATTAATTTAATTATACATATTGTAGTACTAAAATCAGTTTTAATACGAAACGCATTAATTCCAGACTATAACAATTCCAAAGAAAAATTCTAGTAACAGATTATAGTTTTTATATTAAAAAATCAGAATTTTACTTTCAGAATTATACGAAAAACACAGTTTATAATTTTTTGTAACTGAATCCATAAATTCCTTTAATTAAACATACATTAGTTAATTGCACACTTACACGAATTAATACATGTATAAAGTATAAAAAAATTTATAAGTAGAATGAAATATATAACATTGCACAAAATCATAATTTTTCGTCATCACTAACACTTTCAAAATAATCATCGTCAGTTGAATCGTCTTGTAAATTTATCACTATTGGAGGAATATCGTCGATTACAATTTCCCGTTCCAACCAATTTTCAATTAGTTTAGTGGTATGTTTGGTACATTTTCGCCAATTTTCTGATAGACATTGATTTAAAGCTTGATTCCACATATTCAGCACCTGTTCATCCCTGTGTCCATTTTGTCCAATATGTTTGTCGTAAAATCGTTTGCAATTAGCCCAAATTAATTCAATTGCATTGAAATG
>JABXWE010053141.1:0-10413 GCA_014611495.1 Limonius californicus | reverse complement strand
CGCTCCTGAATTATTTTGGTGTGAGTTGAACAGATGAATGTATTACACTCGTCGCACCTTGTAGAATATTTAGTGTCATTTCCTCTGCACAACTGACATCAGCCTCGTTTTCCTCCCATTAAAACTGTCTCACGTGGACACTTTGGCAAAGGTCTTCCAGTTGCTTCAATAGCTATACATGTTGATTTCTTGTATCCTCTTCCATCTTGCTTGATCTTATTTGCCCTCTTGTCAATATTTTCTTTCAGTAAAGCATTTGCCAAAGTTTCCAAGAACATTTACCTTCTACTTTTCAAGGGAACCGCTCCATTCCAGTCCGGAAATTTAGTCGTCCATATTACAAAAGCATTATAGCAAGCAATATCTAAAAAATTCATAAAAAGTCTGTAAGGTCACCGTCTTGTAGCTCTCTTACATGAATATTCTCGTAGCAATTTATCTAACATCCACTCCAATTTTGGTTTTGTTATATTGCAATGTGATTTCTGGTTTAAATTTTTTATCTTCGCCAGCTATCTCATGTTCATGGTGCATCGTAGACAACATGACCACAAATTTCTTGGGAGTTTTCTTTGTGACGTATGATACCAAGGTTATATGCTCAGTAAACACAAAATCTGACGAATATTCAGTTCTCAATGCAACGTCTAAGAGGCATTTTGGCAAATCTTTTCTATTCTTTCATATAGTGCCCAGAAGTGTTAAATTCTTTTGCAGCAAATATTCACCAAGTGCTATATCTGTAAAAAAATTATCGGTAGTAATATTACGGCCGGATCCATTCCAAAACTCAGTAAGCGTTTTTACAACACGTGGTCCTTGGTTTACTTCTGGGGCATTTCCCTGCTTACCCAAGTAAACCTCAAAATTGAACAGTAGAACGATTCAGCATCGCAAGGGGTCCAAATTTTGATGCTATATTTGCCGGGTTTATTGGGCATGTAAACGCGAAATGGCCATCGTCCGCGGAAGGATACCAGCTGTTCATCGAAGCGAATAAATCTCATTATTTCCATGAATCTATTTCGACTCATTGCAGCAGAATAGATGGGCCTGCTGAATGAAGTGTTCGTATTCCACAAATGCAATGGACTTTCTCGAGATTCTCTAAATCGTCCTGCTAAAATGAGTATTCCAATAAATGCCTCAATTTCGATTTTATCGACATTTTCCCATGATCTTTGCGTCTTGTCTTTGTTTTTTTGATTCCAGTCGTTAGTGTATGCCGTGCCTTTTTGATTTGTGTAATTTACAACAATGTCAATTATTTCCGTTGCTATAAACAGATGAAAACAATCAAGAACGGAAACTACACGGTTGCTCTTTTGTGTTAGACCCTGAGGCCGTCGAAGAATATTATACGTGCGTTGTTTACCCTTGAAATTATAGACATACTTCCAAGAACGTCCAGCAAAATCAATATCGTTAGTAGTACGTACGGGTCCAGCATTTCTATCGTCACTAGCGTCATCATCTTCTTCTGGTACATAATCATCGTCAGAAATATTTCCCAAATTTTCTTCTACACTGTCCTGTTCCTGTTCCGATTCGTCACTTTCCCCCCCAATATCAACTTGAAAATCATCATCCTCGTCATCTCTCATTATCTCGTTCCATAATTCTTCATATGTCAAACCTTTTTTAGACATTTTTCACAACAAAATCACGTTGCACAATCATAAACAACCACTTCACTACGTTATAAGTATAGGTTATCTAAGTCAGCTGATTAGAATTCATGTGACGAGCTGCGCAGTGCCTGTGCGCCATGATGAATATCACTGCTTCGTTGAATACCATAACCGGATCAGTCATGACCCAGTCAACTGTTTTAATGGTACTTTTTGATGGAAATTTATAAATGGCATTATACCTTAGAAAATAGGTGTGGAACATCACTATTGAGGCATTGCTGGATGGACTGCGCTCAGAAAATGTTTTAACAATAATTATTAAAAAAAAAAACGATTTCTGGGTCAGATCTGACCCGGTCTTGGTATTGCGAGTGTTAGTAAGCGAGAACGACAACTTAACGTGGATTCTGAACCATGGTGGGTGCACTGTATTGGGCCATCAGTCTGGATACTGCCCTGAATTAATAGTTCTCTACTAGAAGTCAAAATAATATTATGACACAGTATACGATAATTATGCATTATGGATAATTTAAAGATGCTAGATATTCAGTGTAGGGACTTCGATAGGGCAGTGCAAACAAGCGCTGTCAGTCGAGTTCACAGTGAAATGCGGTTAGATCGCCCGCAGCATCTGACCCCGGCTGAGGCCATGACCGTATATTTCACATAGTTAAGTTTAGGATGGGTGTTGCATAAATGGCTAGTATTTAAGGAAGCCCGCACTCCCCTGAAGTAATGCGAAAGCGGCTCCGGCGGGGCAACGGTAGTGTGTGAATGAGGGAAAAAAAGTTATTTAGTATAAGTTAACTAGTACAAATCTTTTTTTTTTGGAACTATTTCCTCGAATTTTAAAACGATTATCGTTACTATATATTGATGTACTATAAATTAGCAGGATTTTCAGAAATACCCTTTATATTAATTTTGAGCATCAGATCATCAGATATTACACCGTCCGATACTTGGATCTCGAGAATTTTATTGAAATGGAAATGTTAATTTCTTATGTACCTGCACAGTAACTCGGAACTTTATTCTATCATCACCCTATGATTACAAAATAAAATATGTTGGTATTTCATGGTGTCCTCTCATTTGCTCGCTACCACTTGGTTGCGACTGTTGCTCGCTACTGCGTGCTCGCTACTGCGTGCTCGCTACTGTTACACGCCGGACAGATGCTCTACAAGCAATTTATTCTTAAAGTAAAATATTATCCGTTTGCATCTGGTATATGTTGTTGGTAATTCTCAAAATTTCAAAACATGTTGACGTCCTAGAGGCAAGTGGAGAAAAATAATAGTGGAGAACAATAACAGTAAAGTAAAGGCAGAAAACACTATTTCTAAATTTATGATGTAACAAAATATCCAGAAATATAATTTTAAATTTTTCCTATTCTCTATGTTGAACTCCCATAATTATTATAGTTGTGACGTTCAGTTGCTTTTATGGAACGCACCCTGTATGCGCGATGCTGATTTTTACTGAACGCACCTTGTATGCGCGACGTATATCTTTCTGTAAACGCAGCATTAACCCGAGTCTGCACACTGTTAAGTGCGGGGAAAAAGACGGAAGTCAGGCTCCAGTTCTCGACCTGAGTATTACGCAGATTTAAAATTACCTTCGGGCGTCCGAATCAGTGTAATTTACCAATAGATAATTTGGGGCATATTCGGTTTCCCAAAAATATCCGAAAATATCGTTTAAAGTTCCGATTTGGGAAATTTCGTCGTATAACACAATATTGAAAAATCTGCCTAAATCAAGCGGTTCTGAGAGAAGCAACTGTAAAAACCACATCCAGGGACTGACTGAAGCTTCACGCCCCCCTCCCCCCCGAAGGGCTAATTTTACATTGTAAAAAGTACATTTTTAAAACTCCCCAAAGCCCCCCTGAGACGATGCCGTTCATTGGGCAATCCTATGAAATCAGTTTATAATTATGCATGTTTTATTCGAAGAATTTTACCGATGTAAAAAACTACTGCGTGTACAAGGCCTTTCTGCAGTATCTTTTCAGGTTTTATTAACTTAAGATTTAATTGTTTTAGGTTTATCTGTGTATAACCATATTTAAAGTTAAGATTGTTCGTTTCAGAACGTGGTTTTTTTAATAATGTTTATCTTTGTTCGTTACCAAATGATAATCATTTAACCATTTTGCATGTGTTTGTGTCCGCCTTTTTTTAAATGTAATTAAATACCATATTAAACTCAACTCTTATGTTACAATGTACAGGTTCCAGTAAGGACAGCTGAGAGTGATTGATGCGCGCCTTTTTGTTTACGGGGCTAGTAGATTCGCGTAAGTTCCATCACGCAGAACCTTCGGATTGGCCGTTCAACGTAACGCTGAGCTTGAGCAGTACCGAATCTAGTAATATTCCCGTTGGCGCCCTCACTTATTACGACTTTATCCCGAATTTGATCAGATTTAAGCGTTGTGTATTTCACAAAAGGAACCCTCTGAGCTACGCCAGGGCATGCCTCGTTTATGTATCACATTTCTGTTTAAGCCAGCGGCATAGTTTTATTAATATTTTAAAAGTTTGTACTAATACCTGTTAAGTGATTATTATATTTTTTATAATTTTGTTAGAATGTGATGTTTTTTCGCTATTTTATACAATAGTCCTACATTTTATTTATATCTCCCATTTCGCCCAGTTGGGCTAACTATTTTTGAGTAGGTCGGTTTTACATTTTGCATAGCTAATATAAGCTTTACTTATACAAAATTTTGCCTAGTTGGTGTACAGCCTGGATAACTAGTTTTACATTTACAGGTCGATATCCCCAGTGACATGTTTCGTAGTAAGTGAGATGTTTTAACAACAATAAGGCTAATATCAATTATATATGTCTATGAAATAACTTGCTTAACTATTACTTGATTGTTCTACTAATTGCTACGCGAGTATCAGATAGTACAATTCATAATTTAATGAAATGTATACAAACTGTAAGGAAACAATATTTAAGCCAGAGATAAAAATATTGACGTAAACCAAACATATGATAGTAAATAGTTGAGCGTTAGTGGTACTTCTCACAATCGAATATTATTTGGAAAGAAATTATACCAGTACCACATAACGCTAGTTACAGCAATACTACGCTGCAACTTAACGGATTTGCTAAAGAAATTTTTTTGAAATTATTTAGCCTAAACTTGAAGTAGATATAGATAGATTTGCAAGTTTGGAGATGGAGTATGTTGCCTGAAAGCATTCTTTTTATATTATCATAATCTCTTACTGCATTCAGTAGTCTGTATTCTTCGATCAACCGTAGAAAAAAATTATAATTTAATGACACCAACTAATATTCGACTTACCGTTAATCAAATAATTGTTAAATATAACGGTCCTAACAACTGAGCTACCTTGTATATGCAAGATCTTGTATAATATCAACACAAAATTTAAAATTCATAGTTGAAAAAGCGCATTTAAGTTATTAATACTTTGTAGTAATTATAATTTATACAGCTGAAAAGTGTAAGTAATTTACGAAAAGTTGATATTAAAATTTCGTCGCTATAAGTTATAATTAAATGATTACGGCAACCCTGTAAATAATGTTTCTTCTTCGTTGTTATTCCTTTTACTATCTTCCTGCTTACTTCAACAACTTTCGTTAAATTACATAACTCCGTGCTAAAGAATGGCCTCGTTTTAATATTTCAGCTGAAATATTGAAGTAAATTACTCAATTATAAAGTTCTTAAATGAAGTGTTTTAAAATAAATGGAAATCTTGACGAATTCAATAGTTCCAGATGGAAGCTTGTAACTCACCATTTAAATCTCATTAATTTTTCAATTAGCCTGGTAACTTTTGCATATTTCCACTATCTTAATGTTAAAAATAACGTTCTTGGACAAATACGTTCTCCCTTTACATTAATTAAAATTCGTAGAAGTGCACTTGCAGCAAGAAACTGACAAAGCGTAACTGAAACTATACGGATGCCTTACTATAGAAAACTTAAATTAAATCCTGCTATATGCATTCCAATTTTAGTATTTCTCTGTCATTGCCACGGAATCATAAAATCTGATTATTTCTAATATTAATTATGAAATCAACTAACGTTGTATAAGTAACAGAAAAAAATTAATCAGATATTTTTATGTAGAATAGAACACCCTGTTTAGATCTCAATTAGATTCGAAGCATATTTACTAGAAGAAATATTGTACTATTCTAAGCTGTTCCCTATAAAGATAGGAGTTATTTGCATGAAACTCTTCGTTTGTGTATGAATTCGGAATACTGAAGTCGTTTTGAAATTTTAATCAACTCGAAACGTGAACCAGAAATGTGTAAGCAAACTCAATTAAAAATTCTTATTAAAAAGAATATTTTATTTAGAAGTTTTATAGAAAACTTCGAAATTGTTATTGTTTGTAAATTAAAAATAATTGTTATATAAACTTCAGGCTAGTATTAGAATTGTCTTTCCTTCTTGTTGAGTCACTAGCTTCAAAACCTAAGCAAATACATGTTTTATAAAAACCCCCGGTAGCACCCCTCTAATTAAAACACGATTTGCCATAAACTGTAAGTTACATATGAAACTTAAGCATTATTAGTTTCTTCCAAACTACCGATTCTAGAAAAATTATTACCTGAGTGCTTATTTACGCTTATTTAGTCTACAATAAACATTAAATTAAATGTAGCCCTTAAGACTCAAAACTTAAATACGCTTGTTCAGTATTATGAAATTTGAATGTTTAGCGATTATTGAATTTATTTATCAATGTATATTAATTTTTCTAATAACAATTTTAACAATTTACTATTACATTGAAAAAGATGCGAATCATTGAATTTTTAAAAAGATATATATATATATATAAATTTTACGACCAAATACTCTCCTTCCGGATTTATATATATATATATATCTTCTTTTTATACCGGAAATAGGTCATCGATATTTGGACACCGTTGCCACATATTCATAAATAAAATAGAGGATATACGATTTATAGCTAATAACTGGCTAGTTATTAAATTTATAATGTATATAAAACAAAACAATTTTGTTCATACAACATGCCATATTGATCTTGGCTGACGAGACGACACGAGACAATAATGCGGTCGAATGCGTTTCTCCAAGAAAATTTCTTACTTGCTACCGGAATCCTTGCATCACCATTCTGCATAATAGTATATTATAATACAAGTGTATAAGCAAGCCTTTAAAGCACGCGACGAGTTTAAAAGCACGAGGCGAAACCGAGTGCCTTTTAACGGTGCAGTGCTTTAAAGGCTCTTATACACGAGTATTATACGCTATTTTTTATTATACCTGCACTACAATCTGAAAATTATAAATTATAACAAAAAAAGGAAATTGAAATCCCGTTTTCGAAATAATCTTGTCATTATGTCATTAATCGTTTACATAGAAACGGTTAGCAATTGTTGTTGTTTCGTTGCTATTCATATTTACTATAAATTTGATTTGTGAAGTTTGTTTCGACTTTGTGTTCGCAAATTACAAAATGAACGATAACGAGGATATTTCATCCGAGATTAGAATGTTAGCCGAACAAGCTGGGAATACGAAAAATTATCCAGCTCGATGGCCAACAAGTGAATGTTGTCTTGTTACCTAGGCACCTTTAAAGCACTAGTGTTTTGAAACCCTTTCTTTGCACGCTTTTTAGCTTCGAAAACAGAGACTATGATTCAGATATAATAAAAAAATATTTATTCCGCCTTAAGAGTATGCTGCACTAAATTGTAGTGCGAAATACTACAAAAGAGAACTACATAGATCAAGATCGGATTTGATCGATTGCTTTTATAATTTACATGTGATTGAAGAGAAGAAGTTGGTGTGGTATGGTCATGTGGACGCATGGATGAGACGAGATGGTCGAAAATGGAATGGAAAACACTACGCAGGGATATAAGATACCTATAGATGCACGCCACGTACCACTTGGATGGATTAAGTAGAAGAAGCGTGTGCAACGAACCGCCTCGACGATACGAGAAACAACGCCAACGTAATTGACAATATTTGCTGTACATTTGTGACACTCGTCTGGTTTTCATTCAAATTCAAAGAATCGTTAAATTCACTTCCTTGTTTTAGTTCCTAAATAAAGCATCTTAGGTCATCTTTCAATATCCCGAAATATTATTAGTAGAATGTGCATTGTTTCCTCTGCTACGGTGAGAATGTCCTGGAATCATACCCTTGGAATTGCACGCGTTTTGGTTAATTTTGAGCTTGCTAGAAGCCGCTCGAAAACAAGGGAGACGGGGCCAGAATCTTGCGGTGTTGAGATATTTATGTAACGAGTGCAACCTCGATTTCGAGGTTGATAATTATTGCTGTAATTAAAGTTTTACCGTTTACGTTTCTCCCGTTTTAAAAAAGACGTCGGATTAAATAAATATAGTTAGCAAATTTAGTGGAGGTTCAGTGCCATCTACCCTTTCGCTATAAGCGGATAAAAACTTCAACCTTGTTATTCCTTTAGCGATTTCGTTACTATTCACCGCATTAACAAAACCTCTGTGCCCGTGTTTTTTTTTTCCTGATTTAAAACATTCAGTTAGCCGTTTTCCGAAGAAAAATCCTAATGACGCAATATGGTGTGATCCATCGCAATCCAGCTCGTTGTCCCTTTCGTGTGCCGCCGTCTCTTACTATCTACGTCCATCCAGGGGCGTCTATTAGGTAACGACACAAAAAAAAGCTTCTTGTGCGTACTCAACTACGCTCAACCATGGTGAATATTATCCATGTATACCGTTATTTGATGAAAACTGACCGCAGTGGTTGCTTCATTTCTAAGTGCTTCGAGTTGTAGAAAAAAAGAATAGCCGTATTTTAATAAATAAAGCAACCTCTCGTTGCTAGTTGTTAAATAGTTGAAAAATTATCTGTACTTGTTTTGTGACTAAGCAGCTCCTTGTTTGTATATTACAGTAAATATCGTGGTTAGTAGCCGTGAGCCATTAAATTCGGACGTCACGAAGCCCTTCGTTCATACTTAATCTAGAATAGGACTGACACTGGCTCTGATTGGAACGTATCGTTTTTCTGCTTATAATAGTACCAATTATTTCGTATTTTGTTCACTATATTCATAGCCATTATTCAAAATTCATGACTTGTTATTTTTGTGCAGTTTCCTTCATGTATGTATCTTGTAAGAAGTATTTAGATACCGAGAAAACGCAATAAGCTAGATTCGATTCTCTGTAAACTACTGGTCCTCAGCCCTTTCACGAGGATTATCGTATAGCTGTTATTTGAAAGGGTGGCGCCCACTTATTTTGACTAACCCTGTACATTATAACAATCAGAACCTTCTTCCTGTCAACAGCAACAAAGTATATAAATAACGATTTCAAACAAAATATTAATAACAGTAACAAAACAACCTCGGAGGAATAATTCGCAAAAATTCGCAAATGATACTTCACGATCTTTGAACACGTTCCGCAACGATGTCAAAATGCAACTAAAATTTTAATGGTTGTTTAGCCACCCCGGGTATATTAGTAAATGATTTCAATACAGGCAGTAGGCGCTGCAAGTTTGTTTACTGTTTACGTTTCCTCTAAAGAAATGGAGCCCCTTATTTCAAAATTTCAAAAAAATTACTTGATTCCATAACGTTTGAATATCCCAAGAAAGGTATCTAGAAAACAAATCTTGAAATTTGTTTTAAATTTGTGGAAACTGATAGAGTTTAGAAAAATTTAGCTTGATGCAGAACCTCGTCCGGGATTGCTTTTCGGAATTGTTTAAAATACGTAAATATTTTAAAAATTAGTTTTTTATTTTAATTCAAAACGAAAACTGGAAGTTGTACGTTTCTGCAGCTGTCGTTTAGTCGAAACCAATTTAAAATTTCGAGGCTTCAGGTCACAAAATTCAAATGTACTTATTTGTTGTTTTATACGATTAAACTTAATAGAAACATAAGGGGTTTGAAAATCGGTAGACTACTACTCACTTTTACTCTCCTTGCCGTAAAACCTTGGACTATTGCCACTAATGATGGGAGTATCTCGAATGAAATCATTCGAAATATTCGATTATGACCACATATCGAGATATCTCGGGTTGCGAGAAATTCAATCGAATGATAAAAACGTCTCGGATTACTTTGGTTATTTGGCTAGCAATCGAAATATCGTCAGTGTCTGTATGTAACTCCAGCAGTATTCGAAAAAGTAACAAAGTAACATATTTGACCTCTTTTGTATAGTGTGGTAGCATGTGCACCTCAGTGAGCAAATTATGTTTTAATAATTTCAAACAGGGCAGGCTTCAGGTACTATTATTTATTTCTACTTTCCCACACTTACACTGAAAAATTTTAATTGTAGAATTTGTTATTGATTATTGTTCAATTAAATATATTATTGTCATAAACTAGATAAATAAATACAGTAATTTCAACAATTTATGTCACTGTTTAAAAATATCAAATAAACCCAATTTAGTATCTTAATCAGTTACGATAATTTGAAACCTGTTCGGCCGTTCATATTACATTCCCGATTAACAAATTTAGTGGCTAAATAGATCGTCATGATTACGCTTATAAATATATAAACTATGAATCAATTATAATGAAATAATTAGAAATATCATTACCATTTCATAACTTATAATATAACACGGAAAAACACAAAAAGGCATTTACAATCAGCTTCATCCAGCGTATCTCAACCATTTAATATTTGCGACTTAATTTTCAATCACAAATCCCCCCCCCCCC
>JABXWE010053136.1:0-17782 GCA_014611495.1 Limonius californicus | reverse complement strand
AAGATTTCTCTCCATCTACCAAATACCATTTTATTTTTTACAGATATTTTCTGTTTGACTATTTGATTGAAGTTTCGTACATTACCCAAAACTAAATGTACCTAATTCTTCACTTTTTCTAGTTGCGTTGGATCTGAATATCGAATATTTGTTCTGCTAAGTCATTATTTTTATCTTTACGTCAATCAATTCAATTACGTCTCCTGTTTCATTGATTTTGTTATGTATTATTTCGTGTAAGCCCTAAAGTTGTTCGATATAAATACCAAGTCGTTTACAGGTTTTAAGTGATTCAATCTTTCCAGGTTTATCTGTAATGATTTACCTTTTTAGATACTATTTTTAGTACATCTAAGCACAGAGTGCCTAGTTTGGGAAAAATTGTGTCCCTATTTTACTCGCGTTTAATTTTCATTGGTTTTTAGTGGGATTTTGTAATGTGTTTCGACTAGTAGCGTTCTTATGAATATTTCTTTATTGAGTCGGCTTATTTAAAGTCAGCTCTGATATTACATAAGGATATTATTACAGCCCAATATTCTTCCAACGCCTTCTCGTGGCTGGTACAAGCAAAATACAAGAACAAGTTGTATTCTTTCGATATTTCTATTAAATTTCTTTACACTTGCAAGTGGTTGAGTTCCGTATACTTTTTAGTTAGCATAGTTTTTAGAAGAACCTTCAGAGTCAACTTCAGAACCGAAAATGGACGTTAGACTCTTTTCTTTTTGGTAGTATTTTCTTGAAAAGCTAATTTGCAGTTTTACAACTGCGATCTTATAGGACGTTCCAATACGAGGGCAGCCTTTTAAGACTTTACAAACGACCACTAGGAGGCGCTATTGAGATATGTCATTAGTATTTTCGTAAAATTTGACATTTGTTATTGTGAAAACAGTAGCAGCTTAGAAACTGACCGAGTCGTTTGTTTACACTGAGCTTTTAAAAAAGCAATTTTGGGAAAAAATTTTAATTTTACCCAAAGATTTTCATTGGATGATTTTTACGATTTTAGTAAAGGCCTAACTCAACAACAAGGCATACAATCGGTTCATCTTTTGATAAACAAGCACCATAAGAAAAGACTGTTTACAATTGGTTTGCAAAATTTCGTCGTGATCGTGCGTCCGTCAGTGATGAATTTCGTGAAGGTCAATCAAAATCGGTTGTTATTCCAAAAAACATCGATACTGTGCGCAACATGATTGAAGAAGATCGGCATGTGACTTACAATGATATAGAGGCATCCTTAAGCATATCGAAGACTGCAGCACATTCGATTTTGCATGCACATTTAGCTGAGAAAAAATCTGTTCCCGATGGATTCCGCATAATTTGACCGAAGCTCAAAAAAGGCTCATGTTAATTGGTGTAAGGAAATGCTCAAACAATTAGACCGAGGAAATGCAAAATCCGTATACAACATCTTAACAGGTGACGAAACTTGGATATATTCGTATGAACCAGAAACTAAGTAACAATCCACAATTTGGGTGATCCAAGGTGAACCGAATCCCACAAAAGTTGTTCGTTCACGAAGCACTTCCAAGAAAATGATTGTTTCTTTGGTTGTACTGGACATGTCGCAACCATTCCTTTAGAGGATCGAAGAACAGATAACGCTAAATGGTATACAACAATTTTTTTGCCAGAAGTCATCGACGAAATCAGAAAAAAACAACCGAATACGTCGCACCATTCTTCATCATGACAATGCCAGCTCTCGCATGCCCGTATTCACCTGATTTATCGCCTAACGACTCCTTTGTGTTCCCGAATGTCAAACAAAAAATACGTGAACAGCGCTTCAACTCGAGAAGCTGTTGAAGCCTTCAAAAACCATGTTTTCGAGATACCAACTTCTTCTTCTTTCTCGGGTATCCTTTATACCCTCACGAGTGTTGGATATTTGTGAGTTCCGCGTCCTTTACCCATTTCTTCCATCCTTTACGGTCCTTTGCCATCTCATTAATTTCTTCTATCGTTTTCCCTCTTGCTTTCCTTATCTCTTCTATGCCCTTCATCCAGGTGAGTCTCAGTCTTCCTCTTTTCCGTTTCCTCGTGCCTTTGGCTTCCATTACTTTTTTCGGGAGTCTGTTTCTGTTCAATCTCTGTAGGTCCATACCATTCTAATTTCTTCGTCTCACTTTTTTGTGTTATCGTTTGTGGTTTTAGTTTTCCTATAACTTCCTCATTTCTTATGTGATCCATCTTGGTTTTCCCTGCTATCTTTGTGCAGTACTTTATTTCTTCTGTTATCAGTTTTGGTTGTGTCTCCGTTTCGCTTCCATATAGGATCGTTGGGACCACTATTGAATTATATATATTTAGCTTGGTTTTTTCGTTTATTTATTTTTTCCCAAAAACTGACTTATTTAGTACGTAATATATGTTGTTTGCCTTCTTGATTCTGTTTGCTATTTCAAGGTATATTTTTCGGTCGTTTGCTACAATAATTCCTAGGTATTCCATAGTGGTCACTTCTTCTATAGGTTAATTTTTGTACATTATTCTGTTTTGTTCTTGTTCCCTTTTCTTATCTATATACATTATTTTACTCTTTACTACATTAACTTCCATCTTAAGTTTTTCTATTTCTTCTGTCCATACATTTATCAGCTTTTGCATTTTACTGTTTTTGTCTGCTATAAGCACTAAATCATCTGCGTATAACAGGCTATCCATTCTGAGTGGTATCATATTCCTGTGTCCCACTGTAGTCTGCAGATTCTCCGTTCTTTGTCTTGTGTTTTTCAGTAGCCTATCCATTACTATTATAAACAGGTAAGAGCTTAAACTGTCACCTTGTTTTATACACTTTCTGATATTAAATGATTCTGATCTCTTGCCGTTTACTTGTACTTTTGCTCGTGTATCCTCCTATACCGAGTTTATGACTTGTGTATTACTTTCTTCGGTGAGCCTATTAGTGCTAAACAGTTTTCTATTACTTGCCTTTGTATGGAATTAAAAGCTGGCCTTAGGTCGATAAATGCAAGGATAAGATCTTCTCCCCTTTCGATTCTTCCTTCTATCAGTTGTCTTATTATGTATATATTGTCTGTTGTCTGCCTTTTCTCCCTAAATGCTGTTTGCTCATCGTCTAGCTTATTTTCTGTGTCCCTTTAGTTTGTTTTGTATTAGTTTTGTATATATTTTATATGTCACGGGTGATAGGCATATTGGTCTATAGTTGTCGCATTGGATCTTTTCGCCTTTTTTGTGTATAGGCATTATGAGATTGTTTTTCCATTCCTCAGGTATCGTGTTTCTTTCCCACGGTTCAGCCAGTATTTTGTGTAGCCATGTTATTCCGTTCTTTCCCATGTATTTGATCATTTCTGGATCTACTTCATCCTCTTCACTTGATTTACCTATTTTGATGTTTTCTATTGCTTCTTCTGTTTCTTCTATATCGATATTATTGTTCTGTATTTCCTCCTCTTGTTGTATGGGTATATTTACTTCCAGTGGCTGTATTTTATCATGCTCGTCTAAGTCGATTTTTGGCTGTAGTGTCTTCTCCATACTTGTTTGTTTTGATTATGTTGTTTTCATCTATTACGCCTGAATCTGTCTTCTTTCTTTTTCCTCTTATTCGTTTAATTGTATTCCAGAATTTTCGATTATTATTTCTGTATCCCTCATTTAGTTCGTTTCCAAAGTCCTCCCCTGTTTTTTGTGTGACTTTTTTCACTACTTCTTTTGCTGCCTTTCTCTTTTTATCGTAGGTTTCCTTGTCTTTTATATCCTTCGTGTATATATATTTTTTTCCATGCTTGTTTTTTTTCTTGCACTGTATCTTTGACTTTCCTTCTCCACCATCTAGTTCTCTTTCTTCCCGTATTTATCTTCCTGTATTCACATGCTTCTCTTGCTGAGCTAATTACTATTTCTTTTAGTGCTTGCCATCTGTCTTCCAAAGTCCAACTTGTATTTTCTGTTTCCAGCTTGTTTATTTTTGTCTCTATTATCTTACTATATTTGTATCTGTTTTCGTCTTTTGTTATCTTATTTACATTTATTCGAGTATATTGTTTTCTCTTCTCTGTGGCTGATTTGATGTTTCGTATTTTTCCTATTACCAGTCTGTACTGTCGGCCCAGCTGCTAAAGCCTTCAAAAAAGCTCAGAGCGGAAAAAATGTTTCGAGAATTGGTTTGAACAAATGCAAAAGTGTATAAATCTTATAAGCGAATATTTTGAAAAGCAATAAAAAGTTTGTTCCAAAAAAAAATTTTTCTTTCCTGGTTTTTGTAAAAACTTAAAAGGCTGCCCACGCACAAACGGAAGAAATTTTCGAACCTTAAAATGAGGCCGTTACAATAATCTTTATTTTAAATTTATTTAGTAGTCCAAATGGTTTAACTTCCAGTTATTTGGAAATTCTCAAACATAGAATTATATTGTTCTATCTGAAATTCACGACTCAACTTTCTCAAGAGTGTCCTAGAGCGAGACGGCTACCAACAAGTAAAATTTACTTTGTACATGCACCAAATCTTGAATTCGTATCCCTGTCCGCCACTTAGGAACGTATACACGAACGCTGCAACCAATGTGAAAGAGAATACGTATAATATACGTTAAAGGACATTAGTAATTGATAGAGAAAATCAAATAAATTTTGAGATTAGGGTTGTGTGCATTATGTTCTTAAAGAATGGCAGTTTGAAATAAGGTGAAAAGATTTCACTAAATTAATTACACATATCTCGTAAACGTAGAATGATTTTATCATATTTTTGGACTACTTTTGGCAATTTTTTATCATAACTTCTTATGATTTTATTAAATTATTTGGACTTTCTTTATTCTTGGACATGTTGCCTATTAGTTATTGAAAACTGCAAGTGAAAAGGTCGCCTATTAACTTAGATACGGTGACAATAGAAAACACTAATTTTGGCATATTTTTAGTAACTTTAGTAGACCCTTAGCGTTTCACAATACATATCTGCATTAATTGTCGTGCCGCGTTCCAGGAAATCAACCAACAATACGCCTTTAAGTCTCAAAAACAGTAAACATAAGCTTTCAATTCACGAACATTTGGTTGAACTTTATAGCTATGGGGAAACTCATATATTTCCACTATATTATTGGTTGATTGGTTTCTACATTCTGTACAAAATTCACGTATCATCACCAGTGACAATGTGATTTATATACTCATCGCCATCAGTTTCGTGGCGATATAGAAAGGTCAGTGCAGAAGCCATTCGCTGGGTTGTTTGAATATCCGTCAAGATCTTTAGCACTTACTTCGCATAAAGTTTGCGGTATTGTAGCTTATTCCTTTCAATTTCATACAGTATCGTACATGAAATTTGAGGAAATTTTCAAGCACTTCCCAAATCGTGAAACTCGTCTTCAGGAATTGTCTTGTTTACTTTTTCCACTTCGTTCCTCATCGTTCACGTTTGTTCGGCTATCTCTGAAATTCCTACACCAGTGTCTGACCTTTCCTTCGTGCATGTAGTCTGGACCATAAACCTGATATAGTTCGTTTTTCTTTCGTACTGAATGCAATGACAGAACCACGGTAGAGTGACGTGGGGCTAGTTCATCAACCACTAAAGCATAATGAACCAAATTGACTACGCTGGCGAGAATATTTAAACGGCCATTAGTTTTCAGATAAGCCTCATAAAATATGATATTTTTATATCATCTAGAAAACGTTTAAATAGAAATATATGGAAAGAAAGATCTTACAAAATAATTAGTTTTTCACAAACATTTTTGTGAAGATTTTCTAGCTTACTATCTTTACAGTTTCCAAACAAATATTTTATCATAAAAAAAATAAAACGGAAACCATCAGAAGTTTCTTTGGAGTGTCTGCATGTATAATTTTAGCAAAAAGTATGCGGAATTTTGTTAACTGCCCACTCAACTACTACAACCTGTAACATTTCATTAAGAATTCCTCAATGTGTGTTACTAGTCTGCGTATATTTGGATTTAGCTGACCTAGAAGTACAAACAGTTGGAATTAAGCCAAGTCATTAAAAATAACCTACAACAATTGCAATAATTAGTTAGTCAGCAGCAGTAGCGACGTTCAAAGAGAAAATCATATTTATAGAAACCGTTTTATTTTAATAATTACTCCTATAATATTTTGCACGTGCGTATAATTCTGTTAATATTTGCAAATCATTACAATTATTAGATTAATAGTATCGTGTAAAAAAATTATAGCTATTTCAATGTTGCGAGCTTTTACAGTTGATTAAAGCGCGAAGTTGTTTCGGCAAAGGTCAGTTTTACAAATTTATTTTATTTCCGCAAGCTTGAAATTCTTTTATACTTTTAGTAAACCGTTCCAAGTTTATAAAATTTATTATACCACTGTTACTCCTACAAATAGCCACTAAAAAGGGAAATTAATTGGTGCTTTGTACGTCGTTGTGGTTTATCTTTGTAAATAGAACGAGATTCCATGCTGAAACAACCATATTTTTATCTAAAAATCAATTTCATTCCGCTCGTTTATATCAGAATCGAATCAGTCGATTTTCATGGCAGCATAGACGGTGAGGCGTATTTTTTCGACGTAAAAAGATTAGATTCGAAATAACTGAAACATCAATTTCCATTTCCTTCGCGAACGAAGTTAGGTCTGAAATTTCAGATTTACGTGTTTTCGGAACTTCGAGAAAATGGTTTAAATAATGCACCGCTTCTTAGCGCATATTCAGTTCCCATTAGGTTACAATACACACGAAAGTATCGTGAATATGTAGGGCTTACGAGAATGGAACAATGGCTTTATTCAGCTACCATGGTAGCTGTTAACAAAATGGGCGGTTGCGCTTTTGGAAATGCGTTGCACAAAGGATAATCCCTTTGAGTTAAAGTACAAGTCGTTTTGCAGAAAATTGCGGTGGTGCTTAAATATCGCGTCTAGACGACTAATTATTAAGCACAGTTACGAAACACAAAATGTAAAGACGTTGAACTTAGTTTAAAGCGTTTGTCATTTCCATTCTTCAGAAAATATAAGCCAAATGTTTGCATCAACAAAATTTGCAAAGCCTTCTTGTGCGTAGCATTTTCAGAGAGAAAGGTATAAGCATTCAAACGGCAGCTGAAAAATAAGTTTAACATACACATCTGGCTGCCGAAATAAATGTTTTGATTAGCACGGATTACGGATGCGTATTAAAGGGAATTTTGTTTGTTTCAGTGATATATCTTGCCTTGTACAAGCAGTATGGTATCATTCAGCCATTCATGTTCAACAAACATTGAATTTACATTCACGTCTTCCTCATTGATCTCTGCTAGTATTATCATCTATGTTATTAATGTACAGAGCATGTAGGATGTGCTTATCTGTATGCTATATTGATTGATTCGATAAGTTACTGACAAATTGTGCACGTCATTTAGTTTAATAAAGTAGACGTGTGTAATCCTTTCAGAACATTTAAATCCAACACCCTACTGATGTATATAAAACAATTAATTCAGTACTTTGGAAACAAAGCAAAGGTTTTAAAGATCACGACGAAAATGTACGTGGAGCATCCGTAAAATATTTTAGTTAAAAATATGCTTTCAAATGAGTAACTATTAAGCATATATTGGAATCGATTGCCTATATTCGCTAGAAAAAGCAAGCTGAATTATTTGTTATCAAAAAAAGAACATGTCACGTATGCCAGATTCTACCGGCCTCAGTGGCCTAACGGTTAGCACATTTGTATTTAGATCCAAGGGAAGCATGTTCGAATGCGGCCGGCGGCGTCGGTAAGATTTTTCTAGCGGGGAAAAATTTGAAAATGCGCCTTCTGCGGATAAGAGGTAAAGCCTGAGGTCCCGTGCCACTGCGATGTGAAACACGTTAAAAAGTCTCTCTCTTTGTCTCTCTCTCTCTTTCGCTCTCTGCTGGTACAGTCTCACGTTCTGAGGCTGGCTAACAATATGGCATATTTCCATCTGTCTCTGGCTGTGTGTATGTCTTCCCTGTTCAGACCAGTCCATTTTCTGATGTTACTCGCCCAGGATGTTCTTCGGTTTCCCCTAGCGCGTTTTCCTTCAATTCTACCTTCTATTATATATTGGAGTACTCGTATTTGTCTTGTCGCATGATATGTTTGAAGTATGTTGTAACGATATTTTCGCCTAGGTTGTCCGCAACCCATTTCACTCTAACTTCCCTCACTCCTTGATAACATTTTGACTTACTACGCATGATTAATTTAGTTAAACAGGATTTCCGGTGATTGATTCTCTGCGTCTGACAGAAAACGAACGTGTCGTTGAATTTGGTTTTTCCCGTTAAAGTGTTTCGCTTAGAGTTCATCTCAATTTTCTGGGAAAATCATAGTTTATAACGTGATCTTTGTAGATAGTTTGACTATGTTATCGACAGTTATTGTCGCTTTATATCAACGTTGCGTTCCTTTCATGATTTTTGTCGTGTCAATCGTAGTTTCGGTTGGTAAGTTTCCTTTGTCTTTTAAATTTATAGCTGTCCTAACTTTTCCTTGTATTCGTAATTAGACAACTTGGGGACGGCGAAATTCTTCCGAAGAATTGGTGCCTTCTATGGAAAAATCTGCTGTTTGCGAGAAACTAATATTTGAATTCCATACTGCCGTCGCAGCGAGAACACGTGCCGGACTCGAAGCTGTTTTAGGAATTTCCAGACCAGATTAACCAAAGAAGTGCAAATTTATTTTTAATTCTGATAATTTCGGAGTCATTGTAAATAATCTTGTTTATTTGTATGAACTTATTTATATTTTGGGATAGATAAGAACTATGTTGTAGTTTGTACAGTGTGTTTCGAACTACTTTATTAGCGTAATTTATTGATATATTAGTTTGTACAAGTATTAGCGTACATACACGAGAATTTCACTGTATATACAGCGTGACTCAACAGGAGCGGTAATATTGCGTTTTGTTCGGGTTTCACAGCGATTTTTTTTTGATTCTCTTATCTACGCTGTACTCCTCACAAGGTCTTTCGCGAATAGAGTGTAGGACGCGGTTTGAGGACGTTTGTTTGGGTAGTGAAACGCAGTATTTTTACTGTAGCTCAAAGTCAGGTATTTTTGGGGCTGTATTGAGTGATTGCACTGTTAGTTGTGTACCGATACAGGTTAGAATTATAATTTTATATATTATTGTTGCAAACTGGGGTTTATATATACATACTAAATATTTATTTTTGCTGATATTAAATATTGTTGCTGCAATAGTGTTTGTTATTTATTGTTACCTATCGTTGTTTGTGTAGTAACGAATTAAGTAAGTAATACACCGTGGGTACGACTAACCAATCGACATCTGCGTTAATGGTAGTGTATTTTATTATTAGTCGTTGGCGCCCTTTTTTCCAGGTAATTAACATAAAGTTAATTAAAATATTTATTCGAGATAAGCAGAGAACCGCCCATCTACGATTGAGGTTCCGGGAGGCTATCATTAACAATAATTTACTTACTTAGTTAGAGATTATCATCAGGCGTCACAATGTTAACTTCCTTCTTTTGATAATGTTCTCTATTTCGGTGGTATTTTTTATTATTTATTTAGTCTGTTGAGCATTTCAGCGTTGGTTCTTCGATCTGTCCATGGGTTTCTGGGCATTCTCCTATAGGACCACATCTCAAATGCAGTCAGTCGTTTGAATGTCTTGTTTTAGTGTCCAAGCTTCGCAACCATATAGTACCGTGAACCATACGTATGCTTTTACTATGCGTAGTCTTAACTCTATTTTTATGTGATCGTTACAGATGAAATTTTGGAGTTTGAAGAAATTAGTGCGTACTTGTTGTATTCAAGATCTTACTTCCGTGTTAGTGTTGGAATGTTCGTTAATAATTCTTCCTAAATACTTGAATTTTCTCACTTGCTCTACTCTGATGTTATTGTGTTTTATGTTCAAATTGATATTATCTCTGCTTACCAACATGACTTTAGTTCTGTGGGTGTTGATGTATAATCCCATTCTGTCACTCTCTTCCGAAACGCAGTTTAGTAGTTGTTGTAGTTCTTCTTCATTAGAGGCTATCAGAATTGTGTCATCTGCGTATCGTATGTGATGTACGTCGTTTACTTTAATACCTTTTGTTCTGTCATATAATGCATTCTGTATAATCTCCTCTGAGTATGTGTTAAATAATATTGAATATAATACGCATCCTTGGCGTACTCCTCTTTGTATGTTCAAATCATCACTGAGATATTCGTCTATTTTGATTGTCGCATTTTGTTGCCAATATAGGTTTTTGATTATTTGTATATCTCTTCGGTCTAGTCCTATTTGTTCTAGAACATTGATAAGTTAGACATGCTGGACTTTGTCAAATGATTTTTCATAGTCAATGAAGCATATATACACATTCTGCCTCATATTTATCCGTATTTATCCGCTAAGACTATTATACAGAGTAGTGCTTCTTTGGTGCCCATGCAGGCTCTAAACCCAAATTGTGTGTGTCTTATGTGATCTTCACACAGTTGCTTTATACCTTCGTATATAATCCATAGGAAGATCATTAGTGCGTGTCTCATAAGGCTGATTGTACGATACTGATTGCATTTTAGTGCGCTCGGATTTTTAGGGATAGTGATGAATGTCGACATTAGACAGTCTTCTGGTATGCTACCTCGTTGGTATATTAGATTAAATAGTTTTGTTAGTAATTTAGCGGCTTCATCGTCCAAGAATTTTATGAATTCGGATTTAATGTCATCCGGTACTGGCATCTTTCCTGCAGAACTTGTCTTCATGGCTTTTTCAACTTCGGCTACTAGGATATATGGCCCTTCTCCTTTATTTGCATTATCTATTGTTGGTCGTGTAGCGGCAAAGGGTTCCTGAATCTATGTTTGCCATACTCTCATTTTTTTATCTTGTGTTGTAATGACTCTATTATTGTCGTCTGTCACTACTACTGGTACAGGTTTCTTGTAGTTTCTCGTTAATTCCTTGATTCGTTTATGAAGATTAAAATCCTCATGTTTCTCTTACAGTTGTTCTATTTCCCGGCATTCTTCTTTCAACCATTTTTCTTTGACATTTGTTATTTTTCTTTTTATTTCTCTGTGTATTGTTTGATATTTCTTTGTATCTATTATCTTGTATTTCCTTCTCTCTTCCATCATGTATAGGATTTCTGTTGTCTTCAATTCGTTTCAGTTGTTTTCTGTTCTTTATTTCCTACTATGTTTTCTGTTTTCAGTATACTGTTCTTAAACTGGTGCCATATGCTCTTTATGTCATTAGTACTTTATATGCTTCTAATGTTTTGCTTTATTCCCTCTGTCACTTCTTATTTCAGGGTTTCTGAGTATTCTCGTTTCTATCCTTTTCTTCTGTGTTCTTTTTAGTTGAACTCTCATCTTGACTACTACTAGGTTGTGGTCTGAATGAATGTCGGTTCCCGGATAGGTTTTGGCACTGAGTATACGGTTGCGGAAGCGTTGGTTGATTATTATGTAGTCGATTTGGTTTAAGAAAATACATATTACCCCGTTAGCTTATATTTCCATTTACACATACTTTTCCAAACATCTCCTGATAGTCTCTTTCATTCCAGTAGTGGACATAAACCTACTTTTTCCCTTGTGAATGAAAACAAGCTAAGACAGGCACAAAGCCTGGCCTGTGTAGGCAAAACCGGGGCTACGTCTACAACACCGAGTGTCGCGTTAGAAGTACTCCTTGATGTCTCTCCTCTACACCTACGAGTGGAGAAGGAGGTTAGGATGGTGGCATACCGGCTGAAAACAAATAGATACGGGAGATACTCAAGACCTGCTAGGGATCATACCGAAATCTTTAGGTATTTGGACAAAAATTTCATTTTACGGATAGAGGCAGATAAATAAGACCCTCAGTCGAGTTCAGAAACCGTTCGAAGTAGTCATACCAGAACAGAACGATTTGAACGAAAATAAGGGAATCACACATACAAATGGAGATGTCTGGTATACAAACGGATTCAAATCACACAATTGTACAGATTCGGGTATCTACAAAACCGGATCGGGCAATGCAATGAGCGGAAACCTGGGACGCTTTACCACTGTGTTTCAAACAGAAATCACAGCTATACAGAAATAGAAGAATCTGCATTAAGAATGACAGTCAGGCAGCGCTGAACTGGCAGAGCTAGAACACAGCAAACTTTGTTTCATGTGGGTACGAGGATATCAGGGCATACAAGGCAATGAAAGAGCAGATGACCTGGACAGCGCTGGTGGCTTAGGACAGCTGATAGGTCCAGAGCCAACCGCCAGGATTGCTGATTGCATCGCCAGGGAGCAAACTAGAAGTTGGTTAAGGATCAAACACCGAAAGTACTAGAATGAGCACCCGGGCATGATACATTCGAAGTATCGTATCGGGGAACCATCCAAGGAAACGGCAGAAAAACTCGTCTCGCTTGGAAGGGAGAAAATCGTGCACACAACAAGGATCCTCACAGGGCATTGTTTGATGCATAAACACCTGCACAACATAGGGCTTGCAGAAGACCCGTTGTACAGATTCTGAGAAAAGGAATATGAAATTCCTACTACTTTGCTACTGCGGTGGACTACTGGATCGCAAATGAATACATTTTGGGCAAGTACACTTCGAACCAGAAATGTTCATTGATAACGCTTCCATCGACGATATTCTGGCCGGTTTTGAAGGCACGAAACTGCCGATGTGAAGTTGAAGTCAACGGGGCTTAATAGGCCCTTTAGGCTTCGATGCAAGGGAATACACAGTACCTACCCAAAAAAAGATCTCCCCACCCAAATGGTTTCAAACCCAGTTCTGAATCCAGGTTATTTTACTGGTTGGTAGCTATCTAACCTGATTTTTAAGACATTATAAATACAAATTATAATCGACGATAACATCAAAATAGGCACAGTTGTTGGGTGATTCTGTGGTAGTAGTAGTTAGGTGTGGCATGTATGGGATAATATTTTATGATAATAGGGATTGCTCTAACTACATACATTCAAATAAAAAAAAAAGACAAAGGTACGAACAACAGATGCAACCTTGGTTAAATAAGAGACAAAAATGAAGTGATCGAAGATTAACTATGAAAAAAGATTTAAAAAATCATCACAATATGCTACAGCATGCATGCATACGAGAGCTGGCAAATATTGAATTACCGGACTTCATAAGAACTTTTACTATTTTACAGAATCATTTTACACGAAATCATCAAAACACAGATATCATACGTACGGTTCTAGTTTTATAAAATAGGATACTGTCACACTGAAAAGTCATACAACGAAATCCGGTATCATAAACGTGTAGATTGGGTACGGCTGTTGACCGGGTAACCCTCCCGGATTCAGAACGCGCTGAGTCCGGGTCGGGGCCACAAAAGAAAGGCCGGTTTTGTAAATGTCAATTTAGTACGAGTTTGACCGGTTTATCCAGCCAAATCCGGATCGATTCCATGAAAACCAAACGTGTACGTGGAGAAACTGAAAATATTCAACTGAAACTCGTATTAGTCGCCATTAGCATTTCGTAACAGCCCATCTTCGGGTGTTCGCCATCCCTTGAAATATCATATTAAAGTATGGCTTATTTCCTGACATCGAGGTGAAGCGTTAGGACTAGAAATTCAGTCGTTTAAAAACATCTTATACACAATATACTTTGTTCGCAATTTCCCGAAAGGTTTCTCACATTAAATACAGCAAACAATTTCTCTCAAAAACATGCTCTAAAATAATATGTGTTAATATAACACAAACATTTCAAGTTCCTGGAACACAATTAAGGATACGATATGCTACCTAGGTGTACTTTCCAACAGTTTACAATTTTTGCCAGGGGCTTTCGCAACCACTCGAAGTTTTTCGTTCCGTTTATTTAATAATGTTCCGCGAAAGCGGACAGAAATAATTTTCTCGGTACATTGAGGCAACTTGCCATATAAACACCAAAAACTGAGCGAAGTTTGCGAAATCAGATTGTTCTAGAACGTGCAAATGGTCGCATCTTTATGTGAAGCTTCTGATATGTTCAAGACAGCTTTCGAATGCTAATGGTTCCAACAATGCTCATGAAACATAAATCATTCGTCGCTTTAGTTCGACAGAAATCACGTGACATCGTTTAGATAGAGATGGATTCTCTTTCGTTTTTCGTCTGGTCCTGCATCTTTCAATGTATCTACCTAAAAGTTATTTCCCATTCTAAATATATCTAGCTAGAATGATGATCTATCTACGTTAATTTTTCGTAAAACAGTTTGAAAGATCAGAAATCAAATTATAAAGTTATATTTTAAAATTAATAATGACAATTTCAATGTTATTTATTTGACCTTCATACGTATTTTGACATTTTGCATGTTATTTTCAAAAGCAGTTATTAATATTGTAAACATTTGCAGTTACAAAAACAGGACGCTGGATCTTGATTTCGGACTTGGCTCTGCTCTTCTATTCCAAAATTTCCAATAGCGGGGAATTTATAACCTCAATTTGCTCATTCAGTAAAGGTGTATTTGTTAAAGCGTGAATTTGAAAGGCCTCGAGTATATCATAACAGAAGTGTAAAAATGTTGTGATATTATTTGATGTCAATGTATGATTGTGTTCTAATAAATGTAGCGTAGTTAGATTTTTGGGGTAATTGTATGTGTTTTCTATATCTTGTATAAAAATTTCTAATTGTCCGGCCTATGTATACGGAATTACACTGTGAACAGTTTAATTTGTAAATACCTGATTTTAACAAATCGTTAATACTACCTTTTGCATTGATTAAGGCGTTGAAAGTGTTTTTTTTTTGTTGTTCTATAACCTACTTTAAATGTACCTGTTTTGATTATAAGTTTAGTAATTTTCTCCGATATATCACCGAACTAAGGAATTGAAATATGTTTAACACTGTCAGAACAGTCTTTCGAATATATTTTTTGAATTGCTAATTTATAATCTTCCTTTTTGATTAGGTTGTCAGTCAGTTTTGTGTTGCATCTATTACTGTGTGCTATTTGTAATAATCGAAATCTCTTCGGTGTAATCGTTGTTATTTAGAGAACCTGTTCGAGCTATATGTATCATGGCACGATTCCTGTGGTATTGTGATCTATATGTGTTGATTTTCTACAAATAAAGTATTCTAGTTTGTTTTTAAAATTAATTTTTATGTTTAGGTCTAAATATATATTGTTTGAGTCATTGGCGGCTTTTCGAACTGTCAACACTGTGATTAATTTTCGGCTTAGAGCTCGTCGTCACACTCAGCAGAGGCAGGATTACTGGTTACTGTTTGTGAACCTAAATAAACTAACGTTTCGCAAGACATTGCAGCTTGTATCTTCAGAGTCCTCGTAGTACTGAATTCAAATTCGGGATGCGGATGTATTTAAAAACCTTTTGAGCCAATCGAGCAGAACGTCGTAGTTCTGGTTGGCCATCGGCGTCAGGCGGGAACAGGTGCGCTGCGCATGACCGTGGGATCGGTCTGTCGAAACTGGATGAACTACTGGTGCCCAAGCTTTGCTGAGCCTGAACCCATCCCCTCTATTAATGTTATTGGATTGTATCTCAATCTGAATTGCTTCTCGTATGATACTTAGAAAATAATGCGGTATTTTAGCAAGCACTCGAGCATTTTCAATATCCATTTTGCGGCCAGTTATGCAGGTGTGTGCCGCTACCGCCCATTTTGTGATGCGCTTATGTTTGCAATCACCTATATGCTCTCGGAGTCTCAACTCGATAGAAAGCCCAGTTTGCCCAATATAGTTTGTGCCACAGGAGCAGGGGCTGTTATAGATATTGGCTGATTTTAAGCTAGAAGTATGAACCTTAGGTGATCGGAAACCCCTACCTAGGGCTTCTTTGGTCTTGAAGATTGTTTTTATGTTATGTCTTCTCCGAACATGCCCTATCTTATCCATAGTACCTTTACTATATGGTGAAAAAATTAACCTTTCCGAAAGTGTGGATTCCTATCTAGCCCTGGGATTTTCAGCTCTGTTGATAGCTTCCCGAATTTCTGCGGCTGTATAACCGTTGCATAGCAGGTGTGTCTTCTCTTCTTGTATATGTTCACTATCTAATATACGGATAGCTCTGGTAGTCAGAGTTTTGAGCACGGTGTTCTTCTGCATAGGGTGGTGATATGAATTTGCATTTATGTACCTATCTGTGTGCGTGTTCTTCCTGCACACAGGGTGCCCTAAGCTGCCACTGAGTTTTCTAGTGACATGAACACCTTGGAACGGAATACCGCCACTTTGCTCAACTTTCATGACGATTTGGATGTTATTGTGAATTGAGTTGAGGTGTTCTAGAAACTGATTTAGGGTTTGGCGACCGTGGGACCAAACCACAAAGGTTTAATCCACATATCTGAACCAGGATAAGGGTTTCAGGTCCGTTGATTGCAAAGCTTTATTTTCGAACCCCCCATGAATATATAGGCGATTACCGGAGGCAGAGGTGAACCCATGGCCGCTCCTTGAGAAACCACCCAATAACATCATCAGAGAGGATGGATTCAGGCTCGACAAAGCTTGGACACCGGTAGCTCATCCTCTAAAGTTTCGGAAACAAGACTGATCCCACGCCGCCCGTATTCTCGCCTGACGACGACGGCCAACCAGAACTAAGACGTTCTGCTCGGTTTGTTCCAAAGGGTTTAAATACTTCCGCATCCCGGGTATGAATTCAGTACTACGAGGACTCTGAAGATGCGAGCTGCAATGTCTTGCGAAATGTTTGTTTGTTTAGGTTCACAAACAGTAACCAGTAATCCTGCCTTGGCTGAATGTGACCTCCAATCGACGACGCGGTCCAAGCCGAAAATTAATCCTAATGTTGATAGGTCTAAATAATTAATACATCTGTTTCATTCTTGTTTCTAAAGTAAAGTTTATGTTTGAGTGTAAATTACCAATAAACATTAAGAATTCGCCAATAAACTCTAATGAGCTATTAAAACATGAACATTATTAACGGAACAGAACCAAAATATAATTTTCGAAGATTGATTTAACTCGAAAATTCGATCTTCTAAATGTTCCATAAATACACTCATCGGCACAGAATTTATCCATCTATAATGTTGATCTCAACTTGAACTTTCTTTTGAACATCTTGTCAAATATGCTTTGTTATCATACTACTACTGATAAACTACTTTGTTTCACTATGACACCAGTAACCCAATATAAAATAATCAGTAGAAAAGTATGATATTAGCATTCGATTATTTTTTAACGGTTTTTACGAATCTGGTCTTTTGTTGTTCTCACTTTGTGTACAGTATTGTTCGCAATCGTCTTTAATAGTGTTCATTTAATGTTCATAGAACTTAAATATGGTTTTGTATCTAACCGATCCTGCCAGAGCTATTGCTTTAATTCAAGATGGACGATCGCAATACTATACAGCTCGGTTTCTAGGTTGTACAAGATGTACTGTTCAAGGAGCTGTAGAACGATTTCTTGAAACTGGAGGCTACACTAGACGCTGTGGTTCAGGCAGAAAAAGACGTACAACTACTCAAGACGACCACGTTCTCACCTTGAGGGTCCTGAGGCACAGGGACACCACTGCAGTTAGTGCACGGAATGAGCTGAAAGAGGTACGTGGTGTAGTAGTTAGTGAAGGAACCGTAAGAAGAAGATTACAGAAATAGGGCTTGAGTGTAAGAAGACCCGCAAGTGGCCCACAATTGCCCAAGGAACATTGAGTGCAGCGGTCGGACTTTGCCCATGAACACCAAAACTGGGGTGTTGAGGAATGGGGCTATATTATCTTTACTG
>JABXWE010053135.1:0-22065 GCA_014611495.1 Limonius californicus | reverse complement strand
TCATATATAGTATAGCACATTTTTGAATGTGTACTCTGTATAACAAGTATTTGCGGTTCCTATGACTATATTTTACCTAAGACACTAATAATTAAACCCCCACTAGGGTGTAATTTCCTAAATTGTTTTATAGTTAATTCATAACGACATGTCTAACCTAGTAATAGCGTTTATTCCACGATATGTTAAAAACTATTATATATATTTATCATTCCTGGTTGAATTGTGTCTATGGAAAATGCAGAAATGTTTTTCGTGAAGCATGTAAATTGTATAGAGAGCAATACTTTCTTCGTAATCGGCAGTAAATGTATTTAAACTAGATGATGTACCAGCACATAACGCACGCAATGTGGCTACTTATTTAAAGAACGAATATGTCCAAAGATTCATGTATGAAAAGTCCAATAAAGTGGCCATAATATTATCCTTACTTAAGCTCTGTAGATTCTTTCAGTTGTGTAATTTTAAACTATTTATTCTAATATAGTCAACTATTTAGATGATTTGCAGAGCAGTATAGTCTTATCCAACTAAAGAATGACTGTAAGTCAATCGAGTCAGCTATATTTTTACATTGTTATTTAGAATAATAGTTGAGGTATAAGGTTTTTCCACTATTTGTAGCATACCCTGTATACATGATGATTTCTGTAAGAGTACACGCCAGAAAGGTTAACATTATGCAATCTACATATCTGCAATTTCTGCGCTTTTTAAGGTAATACAGTACATTCGCGATAATTCGAACTAAATGGGACCAGCGGATTTTTCGGATTACCAAGAATAAGTCGTAATTAGAAAATATATATTACGTATTTTGCTTAAAATAGTGCTGTTTGTTTTATTATTATTATATTAATATTATTATTTTATTACTAATAATGCCACTACAGCCCATTTTCGAATTTGTCTTAGCAGTAGTATTTCGTGAAAAAGAATTTCGTTATCCCTGCACCACGCTATCCAAGCTTCAAACCACTGAAGATGTTCCTTGTGTTTCACTAAATTTCTAGATTCACCATCGTAACCTACCTCTTCTGGAAATATGCCGTATGGCGCCTGCATTGTATTGTGTTTCAGATGAAATTACGCGACGTGGTTCGCCTTTCTGCCATTTAAAACTTGTAGCATGTGTAAATCCCCGACGACACTTTGTAGGAAAATGCGGAGTGTGCAAAATGGAAATTAAAGGCGCTGTTGGGGTTAGCGAATTTTTTAGATTGCAGAAAAAAAGAGTAGATTTAAAAAATGCAACCTTGTTTTAGTTTTTTAAATGTTTCAAAATACCGAAGAGCTTGTGTTTCACTAAACTTGAAGATTCAACCTGCACTTAATCTACCTCTTCTTTTGTGTATGGCGCCTGTTCGGTATTGTGTATCAGATGTAAATATGCGTCAGTGGTTTCCCTTCCTGCCATTTAAAACTTTTAACGTGTTTACATTTATAAGGACAGTTACTCTGTAGGATTATGATGAGTATGCAAAATTGAAATCAAAGACGCTGTTCGGCTTAGCATGATTTCTATCGTATTATCGGAAAATGGGAACTCGAATCGACAGCAATTCGGATTACCGAAAATTCGGATGAACGCATATTCGAATTATCGCGACTGTACTGTTATATAATTTTAGAAAATCATGGATACGCGATATCTGACTTCAGATTACAGCATAACAATTTTTTCATTTTTAGGCAATTCTTAATTTTTTATCTAGCAATTTATTTCATATTGTAACGTGGTTTCGGGTTTATTCAGAGGATGCCCTTCGGTCATAATATCTTGGAGCGCATAAATGTGTTCCTATAGATTATAGAAGCATTTTTTTGGCATTCCCAAACAGCAGTAGCATGTCCGTGTTTCGCTGCTCGGAGGCATTTTAAAATTTTTGTATAAATTCTATATCTAATTTAGACAATTATATTGGCAATTTGATTAAATGCCATGCATTGTTTAATTGCCTATGCAGTAAAATTTTTCATAAATACAGTAATATCTTACTTACGGGAATCACTCTACATATGTGCATATTGCATTCATTTATAGTAGATAATATGTGCAATTTTAACACAGTTTCATAAGCATTTAAATTACAGCTTTAAGTACAAATGATTTTAATATTAATTTCTCCAGAATTGGGATACAATAATTGTTGATTTGAAAAAGCAAGATCCAGAACGCGGCTTTCCAAGCATCTCTAAGCACTGCAGCAATCATTATCTTATTGTACACCCTAACCAAAAGTACGTTTACACCTGACATTTGTGCCTTGACATAAGTGTCTACTAGCCGACATAATATCGCTAAACGTGTTTACATCTAACACAAATTATTTGATATTTATATCATGGATAAATGTATGACATCCCTATATTTTTTGATGTCAGCGATAAATGTTCGAACTGTCTACATTTAAACACATAAGTATATTTATTTTATTCTCTTTCAAAGTTTGTTGTTGCTAGTCTACATTTCAATATGAGATCGTCCAAACGAAAAATTGCAGCCTGTCTGATAATTTTGAAGCGTTTAATAAAGAAAAGACAGAAAGGGTCTGTGTGGATTCGAGACTGGATGTGAGAGTGAAGAACAAGGTGCATTAAGCCATCTAATGTTTGAACTCAAAGTTGAAGATCCAGCGCAATTTTCAAACTTTTTGAGAATGGGGCCCGTTCAATTTGAAAAATACGTTTGTAAAATTGATCATCTTATATCAAAACAAGATACCAAATTCAGAAAAGCTATTAGTGTAGAAGAACGACTTGCTGTAACTTTACGATTTTTGGCATCAGGTAAGAAAAGTGAAAAAAGGGGCACCCTTTTAGATAATATAATTATTATACCATTTAGGTGATTCTTATGCCAGCTTAAGCTACTTATTCAGAATATCAAAATGCACTATCAGTTTCATTGTTCCTGAAGTATGCCGAGCACTTATTTGAACATTAAAGGATAAAGGAATATATGAAGGTAATGAAATATTAATTTTATTATTCACCAATACATATTTGGAAAATATTTATTGCTCTATATTTGTTTACATATTCAAATAAGAACAATCTTCTGTTCAATTTTGTACATATAATAAAGTAGGTGGCAGTTGATTTGTGTCGTGTTGGGAAGTGTTTGACACATTTGAATAGCCGGAACATGAAATAACTGAATTTGGATTACTATAAATAGCTGGGTTTGATAGTTGTTCTTCTTCTTCATTAATGTCCATTAAAACTTGTTGAATTTTTCTTTTCATTTTTCTTCGCAAATGGTCATGTGCGACGTTTCCCATTTCGGATGCTACATATTTGCCAAAAATATCGTATTGATCCTCCTCATCCTTCAAAGTACGTATAGCTTTTTCCTTGATTGAGTCGTTTTGTGATGCCGCTTGAAATTTCCTCTTATTAGTACTTACATCTTCTTTTCTGCTTTGAACATTATTGTCATCAACCGCGTTCGCTTCATCGTGTGATTCAACATATGACATATCTTGAATTTCAGATTGTCCCTCATTTTCATTCTCCACATTAGGCTAAATAAATATTGCGAATTAGTTAATTGAATTAAAAACTATTTGATATAAAACATAAATAGCAACCAGATTTAATAATTATTACAGACGCCAACCACTGTAGAAGAATGGGAAAATGTTGGCAAGAAGTTTGAATTGAAGTGGAACTTTCCAAAATGCTTAGGTGCTATCGACGGCAAACATGTTGTTATTCAAGCGCCGCAGAATAATGGCAGTTATTACTTTAGCTACAAGGGGCAACATAGTATTGTATAATGGCAGTTGTTGACGCTGATTATAAATTTTTAATCACAATGGCTGGTAGTAATGGGTGAGTGTCCGACGGTGGAGTTTTTAAAGACAGTGGAGTGTCAACATTCATTGAAGCTGCAGCAAACCGCCTGAAAAAACACCTCTCCCAGGAAGAAGATTATGTGTTCCTCACGTTTTCGTAGCAGCTGATGCTTTTCCTTTACAGCCGCATATAATGAAACCTTATCCGTTCAATACTCAAGGTTCCTCCAGAATTTATAATTACAGACTTTCCAGAGCAAGACGAATAGTGGAAAATGCTTTTGGTATTATGTCTAGTGTATTTAGAGTACTGAGAAAACCTATTCTTCTTGCTCCAGAACGTGTTGATTTGGTAGTGTTAGCTATATGCTGTTTACACAATACGTTATTGTCTGAAAAATCTTCTGCTAATTTATACGCTCCAGAAGGTACATTTGATCGCGAAAATTTGGAAGTAGGTGAAGTCATCAATGGAAGTTGGCGAAATGAGGAGATGCCCGGAAATAATTTGTTACCACTGACGCAACAAGGAAGTAATAACTATTCTAATAATGCAAAAGAAATACGAGAAGACTTTCGAGAATATTTTGTTAGCCCTCAAGGGGAAGTTTAAAAAAAATTTATTCAATGGATAAAAATAAAAAAAGAGTGTTTTCTTACCATTTGTATATTTCCTATAGCTGTTCTACAACTTAAACCTCCTTGCAAAAATGAAAGAGATTTGAAATAAGGCCACTTTGAGACGTACAATTCTTCAGAGTTTTTTTTAATTCGCTGTTGAACTGGTTTCGTAAGTTATGGATTTTCCTCATTATTTCTTCCACTGTTGTGGAAAATTTGGTAGCAAGTTCCATAAAGGCGGCCCGCTTTTTCACCCTGTCTTTATAAACTTTACTTTTCACGTCCCATAATTCGGGTTTATCTTGATACAAGTTAATTAATTCCTCGATTTCACTCTTCGACCATTCTTTCTTCTCATCACCCATTTTAACACAACTGTCCGACAGTAGCGACTAAAGTAGGCGAGCATCCAACTCATGCAATTTCTCTCTGGCAAGTCGGAACTTGTCAAAGAAGTGTTTACATTTGAAGCGTATATATTGCTATGTTATTTACCCTATATTTATATTATTATCCTGAACTATACTTAAACTATGTTAATTTTACTGGATAACCCTGATATGAGTGATTTTTGGCTTCGTAATGCCTTTAGTATATGTAAAAGGATACTATTTTGATGATAGGAGTCTTGATTTTACCTGAAATTGTATGTAATTAGTTTCATTATCATGTAAAGAAGGTTATTTGAGAAGTTATGATGATAAAATATGACAAATGTATACCTAATAAGAGTAAAAGGTTTTGTACGATCATTGGAGGATGCTACGATGTGGTTTGTTGGTGACCTAAGTGAAGTTGTAGTTCATATTCCTTATGAAATGAGGATATGAACGCCTATATGCGAAGTAGGCCATGTTTTGGTTGTCTTGGGCAAGTGTAGGAGCCCTAGAAAATAAACTTTTGGTTATTAATATTGTTTTAGATTTTTGTAAATATGTGTGTAGCAAGTTTAATTTTTGAGTTAATGTTTCTTTATTGTTATAAATAATGTATATGTTTTAGAAGGATAGTATTGAAGCACTTTTGGTTTGAATGAATTATTTTGTTTATTTACAAATGATGAAAGTTAAGTGAAAATATTAATTTTGGAGGTTATGATTTTGTTTCTATTAATTATATTGTTATTAGCAGATGTAGAGGAGATTTTTGTGTTGATGATTTAGGTTTCTGTTTTTAGTAATTTTAAAGGATCAATAGTTGAATTTTGTTTAAATTTGAAATTTTAAGCACATGTATTTTTTTTATCTTGGATATTGAAGTAATTGGTACCAAAAGACTCGTAATTTTGTAAAGAGTATTAATATGAATTTTGTTTGATATAATATAAAGTATTAGTCTTGTAATATGCAAGTTTATAATGTTTCAAATCATATGTTAATATTCTTGATTAATTGGGACCATTTCATTGGTCCATTTTAAAAGTTGTATGAGCAGAAGTTACCAAATTTGGTAAATTTTGGGAATTTAGTTGGTTATTAGCACTCAAAGCAGAAGCACGAATTTTCGTGTACTCCAGAATTTTATGTTTTAAACCATTAAGGTTGAATTTTGTATAAATTGGGTGTGGTCAAATTGAATGTTTATAATAACGTTATAAGTTTCTGTTATGTGAATAATATTAATATGTAAACGTTATAAATCTAATTTGAAAGTTAATTGTGTCTAGTGTGGATAAAAATAAAAAGAACTTACCTTCTGTTAAGCCCTGAAGTTGAGTTTAATTTTAAATTTAAATGGTTTTCTGAAAAAGAATATCAATTTAAAAATCAATTAAAAGTGATTGATAAAAGATCTTCCTACATTAAAGTAACTTACCTGCTATAAGTAATACAATTATACTAAAATATTAAAGTATAATATGTGAAATTTACAACACTTAACTAAAGTTATAAGGTCAACAATTGTTAACGATCTTGGACCCAGCCAGATGCAGTAGAGGTGACTAAGGTACGAGATAAGGCGAGAATTTGAGCAACCGTTTGCAGATTCAAATTGTGAGAATGAAGGCGTGTTCACACAGTACATCAATAAGATAAGTCCACAATTGTTTAATACTCGTATTTCTGTAATCTTTTATTATTATAATTTTATAACTATCTGTAGCGAGGTCACGAATTTTAACCCTGAAATAATTATTATAATGGTATATCACAGAATAATTTAAAAAATTTAATTTATTTGTTGGATAAATCCATTTTTTTTAATTTGTATTATTGGCGTAATCAACGTATAGAATTTAATTTTGAGCTAGCTGAGGTAAAGAAAATTTATTTAGATAATAATTTATTTATTAACATATTACATAGCATTCTTCTTGACGCAAGCCAACGTGGGGCTTTTAGGTATATGTCAGTTATGTAACCAAAAGTTGGAAAACGTAAATCATTAATCATTTATTATTAGAAATAATTCATAGCAATATCTATTGACATTTATTACCGACACTCGACACATATCTCTCAGATAGAAATTCTCCACCGTTTACATTAGCGATACTTACTGTCCGATATAAATATCATGCAATACATGTCAGATGTAAACGTACCTTAAGAATTTTGCCTATCTGGGGTAATTCCAACTACAGTAGTGATTTTTAACGAGTCACACATCGCAGTGGCACGGGACCTACTCCTTATCCGACAGAATGCACACTTTCAGATTTTTGCCCGTTAGAAAAATCTCACCGACCTCGGCCAGGTTCGACCCCGCGTCTCTTGGATCTAAAGGCAAATGCGCTAACCACTAGACCACCGAGGCCGGCTGGGATATAATAGTGTCATATTACATAGCTGATTAATGTCCAAAGGATATTTAAAATGATATAGTATCCGGCGTTGTAAATTACAATAAAATCAGTTTTTCAAATATTATTTTTCATATTCTTAGAGCCTTTAAAATGGCAATCCTAATTTATAATAGCATAGGTACGCTCAAAATTAAAATAATGGCCTTTCTTATGAGCTCTTTTCTATCTTACTCTTCATTTTCTAGATTTTTGCATAACAGTAATATTACTTCGAAGGTGGTTTTAAAGTTAAAAGTATTTAGTTTTAGAAACATTAACGAAATAAAGTCAAATTTAATGACATCTTGATATTTTCAATTAAATCGTAGGATATACTTATAAATCTAAACAGTTTATTAAGGTTTTAGATTTATAATAACACTAATACTGCGATTTAGCTTACAAACATAACAGTAACTTTCTCGATCTGTCCGTCTTCCCTTCAATCTCCTTTAATCTCAGTCAACCAACTAATTTTAGTGTAACTCCTAGCACCTAGATTTGGGCCTAACCTGTGGGAGGAGAAATCGATAAAACGATTATAATTCATGTTGTCAACGAAACAAATGTGATATCTCAATCGAACACACTAAAGGCTCTGTCGCCAGACCATATAATATCCAAAATTCAGATCAAGGCCGATTACAGAATTCCATATTAATAAGTAAAAGTGCTTTCTCTTGATAATATGTGAATAAATGTATTCCTCTTACCTTTTGTATTATACAAAATAATTCTTCATACCACTAAAAGCATTAACTAAAAAATGACTGTAGAGGAAACATAAAACTAAACCTAAAAACAAACTACGTTTTATTAGTAACATCTAGTTTAGATTCTTAACACAACATAATATTACGTACAATCGTTGTTCGTAAACGGTTGTTACCATGCGGTTACAAAGATTATTTTCAAATGGTAATTGGGAAATCCGTGCAACCATTTAAAAGTATACTGTGGCTAGCGAAATTAATATGAAAATGATGTATGGAGTAACATTCTCTGAAGGTAATACATTTTCTGTAGTGTAGTTTCTTAAAGAACCTAAAGAAGAAAGAGATGTTTTTCAGCATCATTTTCTTTGGGATTTCATTGTTCTATTTTTCTTCAAATAGAATCAAAATCAATTATATTAATTCCTTATACTCTCTGTAATTGTTACTGTATTAAGCTTCTGAAGGCAAGCGCGCTTGGTTCAAAAAATCTGCCGAATTACATCTGTATCAAAAAAAATTGTGAAACATTTTATGTCTACAAAATTGAAACAATTATTCGAAAACGTATCTTAAAGGATGATGCTTTTAATTTCCCTTACACTAATATGGATGAAACATACAGAGCGATTACTCTATTTTGTAACAGGTTGGTAGGCTACACACATTGAAGCTATTTGTAGTTCATAGGTACGTACCTTAGTAAAATTTATATTTTTAAATAAATGAAAGTCAAAGTAGTTACGTTAGATTCCCCAACCGTTTTCGCATTACTTCAGGGGTCGCGAGTGTCCCTTACATACTAGCCATTCGTGCAACATGCACCCTAAACTTAACTAAGTGAAATACGATCGCTTCAGCCGGGGTTCGACCACGGGGCCGATCGGGCCGCATTTCACTGTGACCTCGACCGACTCGCACTGCCCCATCGAGGTCCCCACGTTGGATGTACTAAAAAACTAAAATAAAACTATTGACTAATAAATAAGATGCAGTTTTACAATAGGTACATTTACACACATTAAACAAAACAAACACAGAGAAAGTCAATATAGCATAAAAATATGTTAACGTAACAATAAAATCAACAATAAAAATAAACTAAATAGCAACAGAACGAAAAACACTAATTAATGACGTAATAAATGTTCAAACTGCCGTCCACCTTGCTGTTCACATAAGTCAATCCACTGCAGAAGAGAATTTCTACCACGAGTAGTGGGATGATTGACCTACACGATTCAATAGTTTTTTCAGGTAAATCTTCTTGAGTCTCTACAAGAGTTTCCTAAACGTCGTTTTTTACTTATTGTCATAAAAGGAAATCTAACGCAGTCAAGTCCATACTACGTAGTGGCCAAGGATGAATTGCACCTCTTGTAATTAATCTGTTGTGTAGAGTTTCATCTTGGTAGTTTCTTACAATTCTATGGAAGTAGGAAGGCGCTGTCATTTTCAAACTACCTACGCTGTCTAACGTAAAGGGAATGTTTCTAAAAGTTGAGGCAAATTGTTTTCCAAAAAATATAATTACATTTTTCATTTTAAACTGCTATCAAAGAAGTGGGGACCAACGGTAAAGTTGTCAACGGTACCACGCCACAATACACTTACAGGAAACATTCTTTGAAAGTGTGTTTGCCGAATCCAATGTCTGTTATCTTGTTAATAGAAATGGAAATTGTGTCTATTTACATACCCATTGTTACTAAACGTCGCTTCGTCAGAATATAGAATATTTCTTAAAAACAATGGAGAAGTGGTAACTTCGTTTCTTAAAAACTGACAGAAATTCACCAGACGTGGGTAATCGTCTTCAATACGGTGTTCCACTAATGTGACGTGGTAAGGATAAAACCGGTTTGCTTTTAAAATGTAAAACACTGAACCGTGGCTAAAGCCTACAGTTCTTGCGACTGCTCGTTGGCTTATGTGGGTATTACCAGTTACTTGTTCAATCACTGCCGTTATAAGGCTGTGATATTTTGAAATAAATTTTGCTTGACATTCCAACGTAGTTGTTTACAAGTTTAATTATAGTGAAAGTTGTCAAGTATGAAGGTTTTTAAAATGCATAATTTTAAAGTAATCCTTTCCCCAAGAAATCAGGCAATTGAATAAAGAGCAGTGTCGCGCTGTAATTTTTTACAATTTCACGCGTGGCTGAAGCCGTAAAGAATGTTTTGGGGAAATAAATCGGGTGTTTGGTGACAAGTCGTGTTCCTTAGCTACCGTAAAGCGGGGGTACAATGAATTTCAACGTGGTCGACTTTCCTTAAATGTCAACTTTCGAGCTCCTAAGCCAAAAACGGCAGTTGCCGAAAAACATATTGGTCTTGTACGAAACATGATTGAAGAGGATCGGCGTGTTACTGCCAGGAGTATTCAAGCAACTTGACGCATTTAGAAATGAAATAAATAACTTAACGCGGGAGGATTGGAGAAAATGTTTTGAAGATTGGTTTTCACGGATGCTAAAATGCATTGACTTTGAAGGGGAATACTTTGAAAAATTATAAATAAATGTGATTTGTCAATAAATTGTGTATTACTTTACTAGACTCGGCAGAAAGAGAACAGCCCTCGTATGATAAAATGGGTCTATCCGGGTATCTTTATGTATATCGTCGTACTGCTAAGTCCGTCGCCCCTCGGCATCCCCCCAAAATCAACATCATATCCGTTTTCTAGCTTTTAGAATACATGGAAACTGATTGTTATTACCACAAGAATCTATACAAATCAACAACTTTCTACAGAAGTATGTTAACTTATGATAAAAAAGTAGTTGACATTTGTCTGTTCCAAGAACGCTTAATGTAAAATATTTTTCTAGATACAAAGAAGAGTTAACTATGAATTTCATGCACATGTGAGAGTTGTAGCCTACCTACTTGTTACAAAACAAAATGATCACATTGTATATACACAATGTTAGTAAATTCCCAGAACTAGTCGCTGTGCATACCAAAGGCAAAATAAAACTGACCAGTCTTAGTAATAAAGTTTAATCCTTTATATTTCGCTATTTTTAAATTCTGTAATCTCATAAGTGCGTTGAGGGTGCTTATTGAGTTGCTTTTTCCGTAGGTTTAATGGAATCATAGGTGGCAGTGAAAAATCAGTTTACCGGGATATCAGCAGCCTTAACGATAAGATGTCAATCAATTTTATATGAAAAGCAGCTTAAATAATTACTATAAAAGTAGCTGTAGTGTAGCTTTTGCAAGCTGCCGTACAGATATTCATATGCTACATTCTAAGTGAAACTTATGGCGTATTCGTTGAACTTGCTTGCAATTACTGTAGTAAACTATAATTATCAACCGTCTAGAATAGAAGTTCGATTGTGTGAACTAATAAAAACTTTGAAGTGAACTGCAACTTATCAGAAATGTGTATAATAAGATTCCCTAAGCGGGTACAAAGTATGTTTTGAACCATCACGAAGGCAGTTACGATCTACGAAAGCTTTAAAATTATTGTACAATTTGTGAATTAAACAAAATCTGCCAAATTGCATAATAACTGTTACTGCAAGGAAAGACGGAATGAAGCTAAAATAACAATCTCTCTCAATTACACCAAGAAAACCTACCGTAAAATATTCGTATCATTTCCCGGTCGTTAACAGTCTTTCACGGCCACTGCTGGGCATCGGCCTCTTCTCTGCCACGTGGTTCTCCTCAGCGCTAAGGTAGAAGTACGGAGGACCTGCAGATTAAGGTCCAATACGAATGACAGACATTCCAGGGAAGATTGTGAACCGAATTGAGGAATTCTGCATGGTGGGTTGCAGTGCAAGATTTTTAATAACTGCCGTGGTAATGCTGGCAAATTGAATCTAAGCATAATCACATTTTGCCCAAAAAGCGAGCACTCAGCCAGTTCATCTAATGAGGTAATGCAGTGTAATTCGGAGAAATATCTTGAAATGCCAAGTACTTTGAGGTAATGCGAGGTACTCGAAAGTATTTCGAAGATTATGTGAGGTAAAGCAGTCCAATTTGTACATATATACCGCTCTGTAATACTTCTTTTAGGGTACTGTATCAAATACTACAGAGCAGAAGCTTTTAAAGCACCCTGTATATACCTATTGAAGAATTTTTTGTAAAAGTGTTAAATAACGGCACAGTGCGCGACATTCAGGGATGTCTATTCATTTCGTGGGGCAAACATTAAACTCATTGAAAACTAATCTTGGTTCGCTAGCACACATGTGCCATCATTCACAGTCTAGCAACAAGGAGCAGGTTGATTGGTAAACAAAGCAGGAACAATCAGACAAGAGCTGCAAATCCGTCTTACAGTCGACATAACAGCGAGGTGTTTTTACACGGCTGTCGCGGACAGGTTCAGATTGAGTAGCGCCCCCAACTACACGGGGGTTGCTTTGCCCCACTCGACGTGTTTAGATGAATGCGTTTCCTTATGTTCTCGATAATTTGGAATACGAAACATTCCGGCACACGAGCACCAGAACTTGCAGTAAACCGCTTCGAAAATTTAACCTTTAAGCAGAATTTTAGAACAATACCGTAATTTAACATTACCGGCGAATATAATGATGGAAATTTAAATTTGTAGGCTGAAAATGACTTAATTGTGATCACTGTAGTAAAAAATTCTCTGTTTCCTATAAATTTATGAACTACACAGGACAAGAAACATGTTTTACGTCTCCTTCATCCGTATTTACTAAGATCAATATACAATTACGCATAGATAACGTACGTGGTACCCATTATAACGTGTACTACAGGGTTCTGTTAAACAAAATATCCTGGATTTATGTGGAGAAACTAGCCCTACAACGTTTTAGGCAAATATTGAGACTCTTACAACGCATTAAAATTAGAAGTTGGTGATTTATTGGTGATATATACATTCAGTTCCACGACAAACCTTAATTTTTTTTAATTGTTAGGTATTACAACCCAATTAGCCTAAAAGACTAACTAGAAATTTTGATTTAACGTAAATGAATTAAATGGTTATGTTAGGTGGCGGAAACCAAAAAAGCAAAACAAAAAATACGACCGTCAGAAATGAAGGTGTTAAGATCAATAATAAACGTGACCCTTCGGGAAAGATATAACACGACGTGGTCAAATGGTCGAAAAAAAGAAAAAGAAAATGGAAAGAACACGCTGAACGAATGGATGAAGACCGATTGGCTCGAATATGTATGGACGAACGACCGAGAGAGAAAAGGCTACCTGGACGACTACCCGCGAGATAGGCCCAGAGATGGTTCTCTTCATCCACAAAGTGAGGCAGAAGACAAACAAGGAATTATCTATAGTTAAGGGTAGAAAAAGACGAAGGTTATGCTAAGAATTCCCCCACTCTCAGTTCCGTCTTGAAACACTTTTTTTGTTCTACTCATTTTATTGACATTTTCACGCCTCTTTACACTAGCCCATATGATTTGGTCTTCTTGAGCCTTCTCACTAGATCTGTATTGTCGAGGAGTTGGATTACCTCGACGTTTCCGTGGTAATGAAGCCCGGTGTCATGCTTCTGGGCGAGGTTCTTTATTTCCTCCGTCACGGTTTTTATCCCTAGATCTCTCTGGATATCCCGGTTTCGAACGTACCAGGGTTTATCTACGATATTCCTCAGCACTTTGTTCTGAAAATTTAGAATCTGTTTGATGTTAGTTTTGTTGGCACAGCCCCGAAGGTGACAACCGTATTTCCATCCTGGTTTTAAAACTTGATTGTACAGAAGTAACTTGAAGATACTTAGCTGTATTAGCATGCGGCTGTTGTTGAGTGTCACTGGCACATACCTAATCATCCTTCTTGTTCATGAAGTTGATATGTACCTACTTGTTTTCGTCTAGTTTTATTCTCCATCGTTTTGTCCATCTGTCCACCTGGTTTGTGGCTTGTTGTAATGTGTCTGTCGTTTTTTCAGTTCTTTCGCCTACCGCTAGTATTGCAGTGTAGCCTGCGAACGTGGTTATTGTTATGTCATTCGTTGACGGGCTGTCGTTGGTATACGGTAGGTATAGTATTGGCCCCAGTACACTGCCTTGTGGTAGCCCTGCTTTAATTTCATATAAGTCGAAGTATTCCTCTTCTTGCTTGATGTTGAATAGTTTATTTGCGATGTAAGACTTCAGAAGTTTAGCAAATTGTTTAGGTAGATTTTTTGTTATTTATGATTTAGTCCATACTATCAAAAGCCCGAGCAACATCTAACAAGATTTCTGAGCAGACGTTTTTCTCCTTAAGACTTTTCTCTATGGTATTTATATTACTATGAGAACTTGCTCTACAGTCGAATGTTGGTTTCAGAATCTAAACTGGTGTGTTGATATCAGTTCCTTTCTTTCTATTATTGGTTTGAGCCTTTTAAGTAATACTTTTTCAAATAACTTTGAAATTATCGGTAAGAGCGAGATGGGCCCATATGATGCTGTTTCATTTGGCGTTTTCCTGGCTTCTGTATTATTATGACTTCGGCTACCATATGTTCTCTACATATTTTAGAAGAAATGCTGCATTTATTATGTTAGTTCTAGTATTGCTCTACTAGGTAGGTATTTCAATACTTTCCCTGTCATTAAATCAAATATCGGAGCTTTTTCCAGATTGATGTTTCCTTTAAATTCTTTTGCCACTTATCGTGGAGTGATCAATTTTATTTCCTCCTCCTTTCGTCCATCTTCCGCATACAGTGCATCATTTTGTACGTGTTGCTCATTCGGTTGAAATACCTTTTCGAGGTGGTTTGCCCAACCGTTTTCAATTCTTAGTGGTGGTACCTGGGTTATCGGTCTTTTGATTTTTTTGGTTGCTTTCCATATCGAATAGTCAGTGCCTTCGTGGTTTGTCAGATTTTTAAGACAGTTGTTAACCGATTTTATTTCCTGTATTTCTTTCCTCAGCTGTTGTGTGCGACATTTTAGCCTGGTTTTATCTGTTGGGGCTATGATTTGTTGCCATTTTCTCCTGGCTCTTCTTTTTCGGCATCTAGCTTCTTGATCTCCTTGGGATAATTGTTGTCTATTGTTTTTATTCTGATTTCTGACCCTAATTGCCAAGTGGAGGAAGTAACCTGGTGAACTAAAAGTTTAAAAGTTGTTAAAAGTCAGGTGCAGGGAGCAGTTAATTAATAACAGTAGTCACCTTAGCAGATATCATGCTCATATTTCGAACACAGTACCTTCTTATAAAATAGTATTAACCTTCAAAAGCACCCCACATGTCTCTTTTTTTACTGTAAAATTGAAAATATAGTTACGATTTTACTGGAAACTTTATCTATTGTTTTTAAGACATTTTATTACGGTAATATGGTTAAAGATGCCAAACTGGGTAAGATGCCCAACGATCATAATTTTGAGTCGAATTGATAGACGGCGTATTTGTGTGAATTGTTATTTGTGTTGTTGGCAGTGACTAATGCGGACGTTACACAGCAACGAAATCAAATTTTAATTACGTTCTAAGCAGTTTCTTCATCAATATAAAGGTAAGAATTTTTACAGAGTTCTTTACCCTGTAATAAATAGAAACTCGCCATTGAAGATTGAGTGCACTCTACTAATTTATACGTCGATTCTGAGGTCAGCTCTGATGTATGCAAGCTCGGTATGGGGTACCTTGTCAAATACTCACGTACGAAAGTTACAAACCTTTCAAAATAAAGTTTTAAGAGTAGCCACCAATGCGCCATGGTTTATGCGCAATGAACAAATTAGTCGAGAGCTAAATATTCCCTCAATAAGTGACTTTATAAGAACTACAACAAAAAAGTTTTTTGCTAACATAGGAAACTGTCCAGCAATCAACCACTACGGAATTGGTCAACGATCACACAACCTTAGACTGAAACCAAGACTTCCCCAGGATGTGATATTAAGTGATAGTGACTAGCAAATCAGATGCAAAAATTAGTTTATCTAGCGGTGCCTAAAATAACACAACAGTAAATTATCACGATTCATAATATATCTTAAGTGAATTGTAATAATGTAATACCACAACTGTGCATGACCCATGTGTGTCGACCCAGTTTATTTACACTAAAAAAAAAAAAAAAAACCATGTTTGAATTTTTGAGTTTCATGCGGGTGGCTTTGTGATGTCGAGGCTTCTTCTATGCTTCTTCCAGTAACAGCTAATTCTTTTCCGAGCCGCACGAGAAACTGTCGTCGTTTATAACCTTTTTTTATTTTCCAATCTTCGTTTAGATGACACCAAATAATATAAGCATTCAATGCACTAATGTCTATCACGTTATAAAAAACTGTCACAGGCCATCTTCTTGTTTGCCTTTTGACGGTGTACGTTCGGACAAGTTTTCCATGGTGTTTACACCTGACTTTTGCGGCTTTTTCTTTTCAGTTTCAGAAATTTTACTGCTGTCATGCATAGTCGATAGCAAGGTAACGATTTTCCCCTTTTTTGACAGTAGGAGGCTAACATGGCTTTGTCTTGATAACTAAATTTTGTTGAATGTACATCCCTCCCACGCGGTCACTAATTCCTGGGAGAGTTCTGGTTTTTTTTTCGAATTGTATCAAGCTATGTTAAATTTTTCTTTTCCATTTCTCTTGCAAGATTAAAGCTTGTAAAAAATTGTCAGTGGTCACATTTCTCCCTGATCTTTCCAAATCCCTATGTCATACCCAAAACAACCCGCTTGCCTTGGTTGCGTTCACGCTGGTCTCCTGTTTTACCAGTATACATATGGCAGTTGTAAACAATGAAGTTTGACTGTCCCATGCTGCCCAGATCTTTATAGATCTTATAGATCTTTTTTCTACCATGCTGCCCTGGTTTAAAAGGTATGACCTGTTTGAAGGGCTACTGCGTAAAGTATGCAGCTGCTCGTCAACGGTCATATTTTCGTAGAGTATGTATGAATCTTGTAATGTGGGTAGCCATAATTCAAAAAAAGCTCTAATAGGCGATAATTTATCTGGATCTCGATTTCTTTTTCTGGCTTCCGCATTATCAAAACGCAGACATTGAGAAATTGTGGTGAACCTGTTTCTATTAATCGTTTTGTTGAATATGGGCTCTCCATCTTCTACATTCTACAAATTAGTATTTCCTTCGTTATGAGATTTGCAAACCCCTGCCAATATCAACAAGCCAACAAACCGGAGAAACTCCCCGTGATCCAGATTTTTCCATAAATCTCCATGCTTTCATTGACCTTCTGTATTAGTTCATTGAACGACGTGGTTTATAATATTATCTCAAAAAAATAGGCGAAAACCACAGCAAATTGTGTCCACATTTTGCTTAAGTCCTCCTTTTTGATGCATAACATCGCGTATTGGTTGTCGCCCCGTTCTTTATGTTTGTGGCACTACGTACTATTTTTCAAGTTTATTTTTCGACCTGCAGTACTATATAAATATTTATCGTATTTTTGAAAATATAAAGTAGAAACTTACATGTAAAAATTAAGTAGTTGGTCACCATTACCACTGGATATAGATTCTGCGTCAGACGTATTTTCGTAGTCATATTCTGATCGTACTTCAGCAAAACCCTCCTCATCGCTGTCATTTGAATTGGCAGTAACATTCTCGTGAACTTCACTATCACTGTTACATTCTTCAAGCCAGTGTAATAAAATATTTTCCGCACCTTCATGAGTTACGCGAACCGAACTTCTTCCAGCCATGATTACTGCATGAATGTTCTCAACACATAGACAGAATCAGGGAAAGCATTGGGCATGCAGAGAGATGTAGGAACCCGAGGGATTCCCAGCAAAAACCAATGAAATTTTATTACTCGCACCGAAACCGGGGAAGCACCCATGAATAGAAAACACGTTACAAAACCCTTCATTCTCAAGAAACAGTTAGACACGAGGAAAATATCAAAATAAATGAAAATATAGTAGAGGCACGATAAAATAGCATATTTAATAACTGGGGTCACTGAGACCCCAATGGTATTACGTGTGACTCTTTCATTTTTAAGCGAAATTATGTAAGCTACAAGCATTGTGCTCAAGCTAAACCTAGAAAACAATATTTTAGGAAAAGTCAAATGTTTTCAGAATTTTGTTTAATAGAAAATACCTAAAAATTACGCATGGGGTCTCTAGTGACCCCATGGTATTATGAGGAATAAGAACTGTAAGAAACTTATTTTCACTAAGATATCCAGAAAGACCTATTCCTTGTATTCGAATCATACAAACAATTGTTAGAAAATTTATATCAGAGGGATGCGTAATAAATACCCATACAATTAGAACTAAAAGTAATCACGTTTTAACCGAAGAAATGAAATTAAATATTTTATGCTACGTTGAAGAAACCCCCATAGTATCATAACGAGAAGAAATAGGTTCACATTTTAATGTTTCTAAAACCTCGGTATTTAAAACACTAAAAGAATTTAAATAAAAATCATACAAATTTTCTGATCACCAACCAATTCGATGAAGACAAAAAAAAGAACAATCTTTTGTGAAACTTTCTTTAATTTGCTAAATGAACATGAATACATTTTAAATAAGATAGTTTTTAGTGATGAAGCAACTTTCACAATAAAGGAGAAGTTAATTTCCAAAATTTTAGGTGTGTATTATAATTCCTCATCTATCCACTATCCATTATCCTGCTAATCTTATTCCTTAAATATTGGTCCCGCACTAACTGCCATTTACAAAACTTACCTCACAGTCAATACACTGGGAAAGTTAACGCATGGCTAGGAATAGTTGAAAATAAGCTTATCGGTCCATATTTTACTGACGGTAATCTCAATACAACCAAATGTTTAGAGCTATTAAGGAACATCATTCCGGCAATAGAAAACTTAAACATCGATGATCTGTGGTTTCAGAAGGATGGAACCCATCCGCATTCCCCGAATGCCATAAGAAACTTTCTAAACGATAGGTTTCCAGGACGTTAGATGGGAAGATTCGGTCTCGTACCGTGGCCCCCGCGTTCTGCAGATTTGTCGCCCAGTGACTTCTTTGCTTGGGGATACCTGAAATCAAAAATTTATACAAATATTCCAATACAAGGTATTGATGAATTAAAAGATCGCATACGTACCTAATGCAATAGCTTGAATCCTGACTTTCTTGCGAATGCTATGCGTGCTTTTCAACACCGTTTAGGTTATTGTTTAGAAGTACAAGGTGGCCATTTCGAATACTTGTTGTAACTGTTGTTTTTATTTTCATTTCCGTTTTCTGTGATTGATATTTGATGTTTTACAATAATAATCGTCGTTTTTCCACTCATTTTGATTTACCTATTTATATAAACACCGCATCGAACACAACTTTCATACTAAAATAATTTACAACTACAGTAACGTTTCTGTATACTTCTGTTTTTTAGTTGTCTGTATAGTTGGTTGCCTACATAATAGGCGTAACTGATGCGTTCTTTTTAAAAGTATACATAGACAATTACATGTACAATGTTTACTAAAAAGAAAAATTCCCTGTACGTGTCGTCCACATAACGTAGCCACAAACTGGGTTTTAGAGCGGCTGTCTTTAGTGTTTGTTTTTCAACATGTTGCATGTACATGTTAGCAATAATAGGGGAGAGAAACGATTCCATGGCTGGTCCCTGGTCCGGTTTGTTATTATACAGGGTGTTAATGAATTGCAGGGACAAACTTCTCGGGCTTAAAGTATACACGAAAACAAACATTTTTTGTTAATGAATGTATGGTCAAAAGTGTTTCCTTTCAGGGATAGAGCTTCTCAAAGATTCTTTAAGAAGCGTCTAAATGTAGGCAACTCAATTTACTACCTACTATTTGTTTCCATAACGACGGAAATTAATACAGGATAAATAAAGCACACTTTTTATTTATCCTGTATTAATATTCGTCGTTACGGAAACAAATAGTAGGTAGTAAATTGAGTTGCCTACATTTAAGGGCTTCTTAAAGAATCTTTAAGAGGCTCTATTTTCTAAAGAAAACACTTTTGACCAAATATTTATTAACAAAAGTTGTTAGCTTTCTTGTGTTTTGCAAGCCCTAGAAGTTTGTCCCTACAATTTATTAACAACCTCTATAATTCCTTGCCAACTGAAGATGGTGGATTGTAATATATTTTCAGAAAAATGTTGATCTTATGAATAGTTTTATTTGCCGTGAATATTAACATCTATGCTTAAATAGAGTTTCGGTAATTGACAATGAATCTCAGATACAGAAATAATTCTTAAATTACTGCATAAATGCCAATACACCCCCTGGCTTTACGTAAAACAGCTTTCGTTTAATGTAGAATCACAAATTTGAATTGAATATGTTAGCCGAACAACATCAATCTGTTTTCACAATATTGCGTTATCGTTTGCCTCTTGGGAGTTCCTATTTTGATATTTTATTCGTATTAGACCCTCAGTCGACGCCTCGGACGCGCCGCCGAAAGTTCTCCCGTGCGAACTGCCTGGTAAGGATCAGGTTCGCTCGATTTTTTCGAAGTTTGTTCGCGCCTAAGAAAAGTTTCTTTCGCATTATGTAAAATACCTGGCGAATTTGTCGGCGGGCAATGACGCGTGCGACGGGAATTGATTGATGCGAGTAATTTTTATATTATTTCCCTCGCCGAGATTCCGTTCTTTTTGTGCGCGAACTTCTCCGGCCGAAATAAATTTAATTTGGCTTTCGTGTATCAATGTGCGAGGGAGGAAAAGTTTAGCCGCCTAAATTTCAAATGAACTCTTAGATCGGGGACTTTCCGCCTTCCGCGGCCACCTTGACCAGGTTCACCGAAAACCGCCCGAAATATCGAAGGAGCATCGATCGGGCGAAAGTTTCGGGCAATTTAAAGTAATTTATTCCTACAATATTCCGCTGCATCAGTCGGCGGTTTTTGAAATTTAATATCGCGATTTATTTCGGGCACGTCCCGGCCCGACTGAAAGTGCAGTAATTCCATAAAGGAAGTTCCATCTTTTCTCGTGTAGTTAGCTCGCCGCAGAACTAACTCTTAGATTGCCTTTCATATCAATTTGTCCGGATCTCGGGTGCTTCCCATGAAATATTTACTAAGCTCGTCGAATGGAACACGAGAGGGTGGCCGTCGATGTTTTGTTAATAATTCATAAGGTTTGTTTTTACGTTTTCATAGCTGCCTATCAGCTGACTGTCAGTGATCTGAAATACTGGCGTTACCTGTCGCTCGTCCCGAAAATATGCATTTATGGACGACCGTAACCCACTTCGCGAATTATGAATTTTGGAGAGACGTTCTTGAAATTTAAGACATCTGCCGTTTCCAGGAAAATTCAACTAATTCCTTACGTACAAAATCATCTCTACAAAGTCGACTAATTAGATGTAATTATAGCTAGCCGACGAAACAATAATTGTAGGTAATTAGAAGTAATTTGTCCTAAAATTTCATTTCACTAACACGCTATGTCGAAGAAAATGCTAATTTAAAGGGATCGTTAACTGAAACGGGTACTTAAAAGGACAAACTCGTAAAGAATTAAAATTGATTTAATTCGACGCCGACGGTTGTGCTGAAACTTTTATGTTCATATAATTCTGATTCACTTTAGCCGAATTAGAAACTAATCTCAATCTCAATCTACAGTCGAAGTGGGCTACAACGAACCACAAAGGACTAAAATAACTACGTTATAACCAAAGTTCTTAATAAACGGCGCATGAAAAAATACAACAATTTGGCATACATCATCATCATCATCATCTGACATGGAGCTGACTCGAGAGTCGATCCTGGATACGCCAGGCCCACCCCATGCCAGTAGATGGGTAGGAAGTTACGGGATAGGGTGGGATCGGGTGGGGCATTGCAGAACGTTAGCATGTCTGCAATGTATACCGCAACACACCGCTACTGCAACACCGGGTAGTTAGTAAACTACGCATCAATGGGTGTTGAGTACCTAGCCGAGACCGTTATGCCATTATGCGTTTGAGCCTAATAAACAGACCCCTCCCCTCCTTGTGCTCCAATGACCAACCAACCACCTAACACTCGTCGCACCGACCACCACTGCCCCACCACTCACTTGGAATATCGACTCCGGATTGCACTTCCTTCGCATCCCCAACCCTCGCCTCCGCCGCCGATCGTCAGACATCCAGCGTCCTCTCTCCCGCCGGCACCTGCTTCTCTCCTTCTCCCATGCCCCCCTCAC